>JASCZW010006822.1:0-81511 GCA_034211315.2 Aedes japonicus | reverse complement strand
TCGTCTTCATGGTGGCATGCAATGTCTTCAAATAATAAATGATAAATAATAAACCAAATATAATGTTGAAATAACTTTCATAAAAATCGGTATTTATCGGTATAAAAAGTTGGAAATCGGTATTTTCAGAGCCCTTGTCGGTATATCGGTATTGAGAATAAAAATCGGTATAAATACCGATAAATCGGTATACCTGGCAACGCTGTCTATGAGTGTGAATGTTGTATATTTTACATTTTAAAACCTGCAGTAGAATTCGTAAGTAAAACATTGCTTGCATCATATTTACGACAATGGTTATGATGCACATAAATTTGTTGTATTTAGATTTTAGTTCTGATGTTAAGGTTAGCTGGTCAACTTCAACTTTTCCTTTCACTTGGATCGTAGGATGGAATCCATTGTATTGTGAGAAAACTCGCTCCACCTTTGCCGAAAAATGCGAAGTAAGTAGAAAGTTTACAACGAAAGTTCTTAGCAGGGTCAGTTTGTCTGAAACATTGCAGTATTCTCCAATAAGTTTCCAAGTTATCCGATTCCTCCACTTCGATGTCCTTGTAGACGATTGCCGGAATAGGTAATCGAAAATAATTATCGAATGCCTGTTTCGCGAAGGATCGCTTTCAAAGAGTTCGGATATTGTTAATAATCGAGTTAAACTCCTTTAGAGTTTGATGAAGTAGTTAGAACTGATCCTTCAAATGAAAGCGCCTATTGGTCCGTGTAATCAACTCGGTATAGAATGCAAAGCAGATCGAGTGGAAAAACTCCTTCCTGCCCCAGGTAAATAGAGCCCGTAGGTAGCCCTATATGCGCTTTTAACGACAAGCGATATAATGCATATGAGCATTATATTCACCTTAAATGCTATTCAAAAGCAGGTTTTGGCCTGCCATACGGCCAATTTAATGCTGGATCCACTAGAAGAAGACGTCTATGTCGACAATATGTCATTCATTGGTAGCATGAATTTGTAACGTTTGTAAATGACAGCCAGATGACAGCATTTGAAATGTTGTTCTGCTGATGGGGAGTTCAACTTTTAGAATGCTGATTAAATGCTTGATGGACAATGCGATGGAAAGAGTCAATTTTCAATTTTAGGTTTTATTCATTTTCCTGTATTGCCTCTTATATTTTTTGTCCTCTCCTGTACTGATGGTGATGAACGTTTGTTTTCAATTTAGACCTCAAACACGCAAACACAAACAATTTTCAGCTGACTATAACGCGTTTGATTTTACTATGCCTGCAATTAGATCAACCATGGTGCGGTTGATATCAATATGATGGTGTCAAATATACTACAAATGTTGAAGGTTTTACCATAAACGTAGTACATTCGACTGAAATTTCATGGTAGTTTTAAAGATAGGCATAGTCGGCTAAAATGGTCAGATTTTACACAAGATTTTTTCGTGTACGGTACAACCGTAATGCTAGCTGTCTGATAGCTGCATTTTTGTTGCTTGATAATAACATTACGGTAGCTTTACGTATGCTATTTTACAACATCTGTGCATTCATGACAGTCAATGTACAGCAAGAAGAATCTTAAATGCAAGTATGATGCAGAATTAGTTCCTATTTCAATGCTTATTGATACCTGCGGTCTCATCGCGAGCTCCGGATCAAAGCATTTCTTCTGCTGCCATTCCTATGTATATATATATTTTCGGCTTCCGGGCATTTAAGGTAATCATCCTCACACATATTTTCAAGGAGAACCAGTAGCGGCAGTTCAGTTGATTGTACATGTTCGGGTATTCCGGAGCCTTTGCTCTGGAAGATACGGTTTGCTTTTTGGTAAGGAGCAATACGTAGTTCAAGAAGTGGAGAGTGGCTGCGTCATCAGGTCATTGAGATGACAATGAATGCGCTGTGAGGTTTGATTGCTATCGCAGTTGGACTGAACAAGAAAAAATCGAGCTCCGAAAACCATTCAAATTCCTTTTGACAACTGACGATACCGATAGCCATCTGGTGGCAAATCGATGCAGAACTTTCAGATGGTTTTGTATCATCTGGAATTCTTTAGATCGTATCGGATCGAATCAACTGTTATAGGTACAATTGCGCTTTGTAGCATGTGTAGCTTACTCAGCTGCGTTCTTGACTGCTTAGTCCATCTGATCCAAAGCCGACAAACCTTTTTTTGTAATCGGTGTCATCGATCTGGAACTGCCTAACAATTATAATGAAGATATAAAAAATGCTTTGAGTAGGTAATATAACTATCCATAACATTATTCCAATTTACTTGAATTTCTCTGCGTGGATGCATAAAGGTAGTTCTGAATAAGAAGAACAGTATCTTTATAGAATCCCTGCAGGAATTTCTGTCGAAATTTCATGAAGCAATACCTTGGGAGCTTTGGAAAGAAACACGGAATACTTGAAGAACTTATTGAATTAATTTCAGGAGAACTGTACGTTAAAATCGTTGCAGTCATCCCAAACAAAATTAAAATAATAAATATTAAACTAGAACCCCTTGCAGAATTTTTAACGACAAGAATTAAGAAACTAGGATTATTGAATTCATTCAAAAAATTCATCTTAGGTTTCTCCTACAAATTTGATATTCTCAAGTAATTACTCCAGGAAATACATTATAGTTATGTCTAGTTCTTTCAGGTGGATTTTTTTAGAACCACTTAACTTCACAAGTTCAGGGATTCCTCCAAAAATTGCAAAAAAATCCTGGGAGAATTCCTGGAGGAGTGCCTACAAACTCCTAAATAATTCCTATAGAAACACCAGAAGGAATATCTTAAGGAATGTCTGAGAAATTTCATAGAATTTTTGAGAAATTCTATAAAATTTTCTTGAAAAGTCATCTTACAAAAATCATGGAGCAATCATTTAGGGGCACACACCAACTGACTTTCAGTCTGTCCTCTGTCACTGTAGTGTCAGTGTCAGGGGACCTGGCAACCCTATCCTATTTACTAGCGTTTGACAGTATGCCACATATCACGGGCCTTATTTGAATAAGGCCCGTCTGACGTTTGTTTCTACGGGTAGCAATGCCAACATAATTTACAACCAATGCATCTTCTGACGTTTGGTTGTTAGAGATGTTGGTTACAGGAAAATCTGGTCAGTGTCTATTGTTTTCTTTTGCTTCATGGGCCTAAAACAGTACACTGGAAAGTAGAATTGGTAAAAAGGATCCTAACATGTACTCATTTTTCAATTTCAGTTTTTTGAGGGATACAATTTCAAAAATCTTCAAAATCTTGCGCATCTCAAGAATTTATAATCTTCACATACAGATATGTTACTTTCATACAGTACAGTGAGAAAATCTCGTGCCAATCTAGATAAATCTGTGCATGTGGCAACACTGGTTATACCACGTTACGACCAAGTCTCTCCGGTTGGTACTGAACAGATGAAAATCAATAGGGGCATAAAGTTGGCAGCAAGCGAGGGACGCTTAATTAACTAAATTCTTAAACCGTAATATAAGTCGTAGATTGATCTTAAGGGCGTTCAACTTGCTTAAGCTGGAGGATGTCAGTCTTAGTAGTAAAATCGTTTATAGAATGTAGTAGTAAGAATTGAAAGTTTACAAAAAAAAATCTGCGTCGGAGATTGGCTACTTTCAGTGTACTGTTTCAGGCCCATGAAGCAAAAGAAAACAATTGACACTGACACTACAGTGATAGATGGCAGACTGCAAGCCAGTTTGTGTGTGCCGCTAAATGATTGCTCCATAATTTTTTGTAGACGATTTTTTAAGAAAATTTTATAGAATTTCGCAAAAATTCTTTGAAATTTCTCAGACATTTCTTTAAATATTACTTCTGATGTTTCTATAGGTTTGTGGGCACTCCTCCAGGAATTCTCCCAGGATTTTTTTTTGGCATCGCATCGGTGGTTTTTCAAAACTTGTTGGTGAAGCAATTTTTGGAGGAATCGCTGAACTTGTGAAGTATTGTGGTTCTACCTAAAAATCTACCTGAAAGAAGTTCACAATACTATAATGTAATTCATGAAGTAATTCTTGCAGAATATCCAGATTTGGATATGCTATGCATAATGGATATGCTGATGCTTTGTTGCGCAACATTTTGACCATAACACGTACTCCATTGTTTCGGTTACCTATTGTATGGTGGCGCGAGTGATCTTGTGAGCATAGAAAAGCTGCTTTCAGGAGATATAGTGGTGGTTTGTCAGGTGTGCTGGGCCGGCGATGAGGATCATAATTATGTAACTGTGGTTCATATTATTCGCTAACCATTCTCGCCGTGCCACCATATCTGTAAACCAGTATCCTATTTTGATTCTGTAAACCAGTATCCTATTTTGATTCTGTAAACCAGTATCCTATTTTGTGAGTGGCTCCAACAGCATCCTTACTGATGGTAAAAATCGATCTAAATTGGCTGTCAAGTTTTACCATAAATCACATTGTTTTCCTAATGAAAATTCACCATCATTCTTTGTGAGTGGCCTGTAATGTGTTTTAATTGGACATCCATTAGATCACTGAGCGTTAATAAGTTAATGTGACTCTTTCACTGAACTGCTCCTCTATGGCCTTGAATAGTCCACCATTTCTCACTCATGCACTGTCATTCATTGATGATGCTCCACTCTGTAGTAAAGAGTTACAAAAGCCTAATATTACAAAATGCATCGGATGCTGCCATGCTGCGCTTATTCACTGTCATGTTCAACCAAGGCCACCCGTAGGAACCCGTAGATAAGCAGCGGTACCGCAAAGGGGAAATTTGTTGCCGTCATCGTCATCCTCATTTTCGTCCTCCACGAGGGTGATGAACACTACGATTTGGGAACAGGATGTTTTTCGGAATGTTCCGATTTCACGCTTGGCGGCATCCTTTCACCGCGAGCACTGGTCCAAAATTAAGCTTCTTGCTCCGTCACGCTCCGGATCCGCGTGGCACTGACCGTGCTCTGTTGAAAGCACCCCACCCAAGACCGAGCATTACTGATGCAATTCAACAAGATGATGAAGAGCGATAAGATTCGGATGGCTTTGTTGGTGCACGACTTCGAGCCAACAAACACTGCTCATCTGCTTCTTCGCCAGCAGCTCAGCTATTATTAAGAGAAATGGCCGACTACTGGTGCAATCGCGAAGTTTCAATGCCAGTACGTGAGCGCTCCTTTTGAACTCATGAAGGTGATGACGTGATGCTCATAGGAGTAGGATGCTGCAAGCATATTCCAGCTCCAACGAAATGTTTCGTTTGAGTGAAATTTCGCAGTAAGCCGGTGTTGTTTGAATATTAATTAAGTTAATTTCCTCTATTATATGAGACTTGTTGGAATTAGTTGCCCACGATGAGAAGTTGAATTCTAGTGTCAAGAAATAAGTTTTGAATGCATTTTCCAGGATGAAGTTTGAACTCACGGGTGTGGTCGGAATATTTGCGCCTTGATGCTGTTTGTTTCATGGTTTCGAAATATTAATCAGACCGAACTCATCCAGAGCGATACATTCGCATTACTGGCAAACATTAGCAGTATGGATCTCAGTTGACAAAAATCGATAACACTCCGCATGGCTGAAGTACAGCATCAAACACAAATGAAAATAAAAAATCTGTCGGAATCCGAAGCATTTTCGTAAAATTGCCGTAATCAACTCCAATAATTTCAGTTACGCAATTTTCTCGCCAATTTCTGGCACGGATCACACAAGTAAGTAGATATGAACATTCCTCCTCCTACCCATCAGGAGTCAGTTGACACAAAAAAGGCCAACATGCTTCACAACACATCGGACGCATTGGAGGTTGTAATTCAATAATGTTACCTTTCGCTGAAAATTTTCTCCAATAAAAAAGGGAAAGAGGGGAATGCCGGCTCTGCCTGTACTGATATGCCGAGGGTTGACTGGTTTCCCCAGTGAAACGTCGGAAAACTACATCATGCAGTTGCTATGTTATCAATTAAAAAGTTTTGGCCACTTCCATCAACGTCGTACTTGTCATATGAACGCTAGCAGGACATGCGGACGGATGCGATATCCTCTGAAAGCAAACGGTAATTGTTGCATTTCATAATGGGGCTTGCGGGGACGGTGTCCTTGTTTCGTAGTGGAAGTTTGCAATTCATTTTAAGAGTGAAGTGAAAAAATTGGTCCTTAAAATTTAGGGAAATAATTGAATTCATCATCTAAAAGTTGAACACGAAAAAATCCGAATATCATGTTCGAGTTTAAAACTGCGTTTTACAGTTAATGTATGCATGTTAGGTATAGACTGTTCCGATAATTATGAACACACTTATAATTAATCGTCAATTCAAAATCCGTGCAGTATTCAGCCAACTTGGCTTTGGCTACGTCCTGTTGTTTACATCCAAATCAAACAGATGTTTTAATATTTTCAATTTTTCGCAAGGAAGTTTGAAAATGTGTTGTCTTTCTCCTGAGCAAAAAAAAACGGATTATGCACAAACGGTACAGAAAACTGACTAAGGAAGAAGGAGTGAACATCAGAACAGTTCAAACGGCATTATGGAAGTATCAACAACAGTGCTCTTTCGTAGATTCCCTGAGACGGGATAGAAAATCCGCTGACCCTACAATCGACAGAAAGGTAAGAGACTATTTCAAGCGTCAATCTTTAGCTCGAGATGTGACGAAATACTACGAAATACACTAGTACCGTAGAGCGGGGTGACTTCGACCGGCATGTCCGATATTTATTCAATTTAAAATTATCCTTCTCCAAGTGCCTGAATTTTTTAAGCTTTGAAACATATTTATTCAGCATTTATTAGGGTATATAAATGCATTTTGTTTTTTAGCATTTCTCTATTACCTCCGCTATAAAAAAATATTTTTAAAAAATGCTCCTTATGGTACTTTTTACCAAGCCCAACAACAATCATATATTCAAGCAATAAAATGATTTTTAACCCTTATGTGATCGACAGTTTTACATTACGAATTTTCATAGTTTATTTTAAACCAGACAGCTAAAATTCAGTGACATCTTGATAATAGTTGGAAAGCAACTTTTGCATAAAACGTTTCGTATAGTAGCAAGGCAAATAGGGGGGGCGAATTCGATTTTTTACCCTTAAGTGATCGACAGGGTACCCGGGTACCCACCCAATTCAAATGATTATAACTCTGGCTTTTATTGACCGATTTCAATTCTTTTGGCATCGTTAGCTTCCAAAACTCATTCGATTTAAGAAAATTATCAGCAATGGCCATTTCAATGCATTTGGTTCCCGTAAATTCGGGTTAACGGGGCTCTGTTCCGGTACAGAGACACAATATCGAAACATCTATTGAATTTGCAGGAATGTATGTCAGAATGTTTGGAATAATTCCTAGAAACTATTTCTATTCTATTGTGGGCCATATGCCGACTTGTTCCTGGAGCGGTAATTCTGTAACAGGTTCTCGTGGGGCCAAGAGTGGCCATCAACATATTTAGAAAGAAAGCTGGGCAATATGCGTATAAAAATTCATGAAATTTATCCAGTAGGCTATTTCTCAACCTTTTGTGGCTATCTGATGATTTGTCGTCGGACCGGTCAATCCGGAACAGGTTCCCGGGGGGTCTCGAGTGGTCAAGAATAATTTCATTAGAAACCCCTGGCAATATTGCTATCAAAATTCATGAAATTTCTCCAGTAGGATATTTCTCAACGTTTAGTGGCAATCTGATGATTTGTACTTGGGCCTGGCTTTCCAGAACAGGTTTCCGTGGGGCCTCAAGTAGTCATGATCATTTTTGAAGAAAACCTTGACAATGTGGTTATCAAAATTCATGAAATATAGGATATTTCTCAACGTTTTGTGGTCAGTTTTGTTCATGGTCACTCGAGGCCTCGCGAAAACCTGTGTTGATATGACCGTTTCGAGGACAAATTATCAGATGGCCACACAACGTTGTGAATTAGTTTTCTGGTTAAATTTCAGGAATTTTGAAGCCCATTTTGCCAGAGTTTTCTTCTAAACATGAACATGGCCAGTTGAAGCCAAACGGAAACCTGTTCCGGAGAAACAGGTCCGAGGACAAATCATCCGACTGGAGAAATTTCATGAATCTTGATACCCATATTGCCAGGGGGTTCTACTTAAAAATGTTCATAGCAACTCAAGGCCCCCACTGGAATCTGTTCCGGATTCACAGGTCTGAGGACAAATCATCAGATTGCCACTAAACGTTTAGAAATATCCTACGGGAGAAATTTCATGTATTTTGATAGCAACATTGCCAAGGGATTTCTAACGAAATTATTCTTGGCCACTCGAGACCCCCCGGGGACCTGTTTCGGAATGACCGGTCCGACGAAAAATCATCAGATAGCCACAAAACGTTGAGAAATATCCTACTCGAGAAATTTCATGAATTTTGATACCCATATTGCCAGTGGTTTCTCTACCATGAAATATGTTCATGGCCACTGCAGAGCTGCTGGCCCAACGGGATAACCTAGTTTCTGGGAATTGACCAAATATTTTGGTTACATTCCCGAAATGTTAGAACAAATGACTAAATACTTACCTGCACTTAGTACATTCAGAAAACGTATCGAAATGAAAGTCCACTAAATTATTAGGCCTGTACCAACAATAATGTGTGACAGCATTGAGAAATTAGGAATGACAATAAGATGAAAGATTTTCGATAATCTAATTTGACCAGTAAATCTTCAAATAAGCACCTATTGGTATATGTGCAATTAAATATGCAGTATTTCCGCAAATATGTAATTGACATAAATATCCTATCTTTCAATTTTATGGATTTTCCCATAAACAGTTGAGCAATGTTAATAACCATTAGGCTCCATTGCTAATTTGTTGAACAGTAATGGCTATTGCAGGATACAATGCTTCGGCATGATGGCCTCACAATAGAATTCAAAGATCATGTCTTCTAGTTTTAATTGATCACTCAAAGATATTTATGGCTTCATTCATTCCCTGGTAAATATTAATTATGATAGTTTCCAAATAGTGCCTGCGTATCGGACCACAGCCCCGGTAACATAGATTTACGGGAACCAGATGAATTTAAACGGTCATTGCTGATTATGTTTCTAAAGCCAATGAGTTTTTGAATCTAAAGGTGCCAAAAGAATTAAAATTGGTCGATAATAGCCAGAGTTATAACCATTTGAATTCGGTGGGTACACGGGTAGCCTGTCGAACACATAAAGGTGTTTTCTTTTTGTCGAACACATAAGAGTTAAAAAAAATTTACAACCACATTTTCAGATTACCTAAACATTCGTCTCTCTAAGCTAATCTAAAAAATATTAATTTAGTATACATAAACAAATAAAAGATTTAAAAAAAATTATTTTGACCGAAAATTAAGAGCAAACGAATAAACGCGACAACCTTCTCGAAGTGTTGCACTACCTTCCAATCTGTCAAAGGGATTGTTTTGTTTTGTTCTGTGTTGGAGAAAAGGTGTAAAATATTTATTTCGACAATTTAATGGCATTGAGAAGTCCAAAATGTGGATAAAATACGTGGAAAAAACGACATGAGTGAGGTATTTCTGTTTGTTTAATATTATGGTGAACTACTGAAAAATAACAATGGATGGGTCGCTCATAAATTATGTCATGCTTTTAATGGAAAGGCGCTTTGGGAATTGTGATAATCTGTACACAAAATTTAAGGTCCATAAAAAACATGACATAGGGGGAGGGTTTTGAAAATGGTCCTTTTTTGCGTGACATAATTAATGAACATTCCATTTGGGGAATGCTCCCCTGTGCTATTCGGGAGACATCTGCATCAAACGATTTGCATAAAAGTTTGGCTTTTTTTTTATTCATTGAGGCACTTCAAATGGATAAAACTGATTTTGATCGAAGTCACCCCATAATTGAAAATTGGTCGCGGGAATTAAAGGCTTATGCTGAATCATTCTTGATGACAGTCATTACCTCAACATTTAGAATTGACATAACTCAGAGTTGGTACTAGATATTGAAAATTTATTCACATCAGTTTGTATGCTTACTTGCTGTGAGCAATCTGATAGAGTTCGATTCGATGTTCATTCACAAACAATCGAGATTTATCAATTTGGAAAAGCAAGGTGAGTTTGCGAGAGCGAGATAAAAGATAGGAAAAAACATGGAGCAGCGATTCACCTTAAACAATTTTTTAAAAGTTCATCTGACATAATAAATTTTTAAAATTTCTATGTAGTGTTATACTACAGATACCAGTACTGGTTTTAAAAATGTAAAACAAAATTTTAAAGATAATTATCATAGAACATTTCAAGAAATAGTTCAAAAAGTGATGTAAGTCACTCCGTTTTACGGTACTTCGACGACTAATGTTATGCGTGCCATGGAGAGAATGGGACTGCAGATTCGTCGGTAGCAGAAGCAGCCAAAACGAAGCACCAAACAGGCTAAATCTGCGAAACCGAGGGCTCGAAAGCTGTACGACAAACTGCTGACCAAAAAATCGGGCTGTGTTATCATGGACCTTGAAGCCACAGTTTAATACCTCGCCGAAGGAAAAGGATTATCCTGGATCAGTGAACGCAATTTACACAAAAAATTTCGAAAGAAGCTCATGATGAGACAGGCCACATGCAGATGTGGAAAATCATCACGACAGACACAATTAATGGTTAAATCCCACGTGGAGTGCAGTGCTCATGCTAGCAAGCTCACTGCTCAGTCATTAGCGACTCCGGAGCTCAGTGCTCAGTCATTAGCACCTGGCTCAAGACTCAGTGCTCAAGTGCCATCAGCACTCAGTGCTCAGTGCTCAGCACTCAGTGCTCAGTGCTCAGCACTCAGTGCTTCAGTGCTCAGCACTCAGTGCTCAAGTGCGCAGCACTCAGTGCTAGGTGCGCAGAACTCAGTGCTCAGTGCTTAGCACTCAGTGCTAAGTGCTCAGCACTCAGTGCTCAGTGCTCAGCACTCAATGCTGAGTACTTTTAGTACTTATGTTGGCCAGGTCTACGTTGAGCCAGGCCAGGGTCTCAAGCAATATCTGACCCCTTGGGGCCAGTTTCTTACTATCATAAGAACCTTCCCCGTCCTTAAAACCCCTCCATAAATTTTCTCGCTGATCGATTGAGTAGTAATTGAGTTTATTTTTATATTTCTACATATAGATTCTCTGAACTTTGGAAGTATTCTCGAAAACTTTGTGGCTATATTGATAAACTTCTTGCATTTTTTGAGATATTAAGATGTGAGATGTTAAGTAAGGAATTGTAATTCCTGCATTTGTCCTCATAGTATGATGTGAGCGGTTGGGCACCATATTTTAATATGGTGTCATCATCACTCATGATCATTAATATCATTATGGTCATATGAATGATTTTTCTATAGACTTCTTCTTCGGTTAGTCAGTGATGATCTTTTAAATTTCAGAGAAACTCTCTCCTGATCTTCTGCAAGGGTCTTTGCTAAAATGCTGGGAAGTTTCCTCCTGCACTTCAGGCAAAATTCCTCATGAACTTCTTGGCAGTCACTCCTTATTTTCTTCGAAATTCACATTTTAGAACCCAACCTTACCTTCCTGAAACATTTGGTTCCTGTTTTTTCCTAAACATAGTTATTTTCTTAACTTCTGCAAAATTTTAGGAAAGTACTCTCCAGAATTTCTTGGAAAATCTTCTTAAGTTGTTAGAAGTTTCTTCCTGAACTTCTGAGAAATTTTTTTTTCTTAACCGAAATAATCTCTTCTGAATTTTAGGGAAGTATTCTCTTGAACTTCGGAGAAGCTTGTTTCTGATTTTCTGAGAAATTCCTGCTTGAAGTACTAGAAAGTTCTCCCTATACTTCGGGAAAGTTTCTCCCTGATTTTATCAAAAGTATCTACCATAACTTCTGGGATTTCGTGAACTTCGAGAAGTTCTCATTCTGAAATGCTGAAATGTTCGATTTAGAACTTTAAGAAAGCTCTCTAGTATTTCTGGGTAGTTCCAACTAAATTTTTGGTCTCTTCGCAACTTCTGAGAAATCCTCTTCTTGTGAACTTGTGAGGACTTCTTCACTGATTTTTTTTGAAAAATTCCTTTTTGACCCTACAAGTAAGTTTCTTCCTGAAATTCGGGGAAGTTTTTTCCTGAGTTTATTCTTTCCAAACTTTTGATTGCTTTCATCCGGAACTGCGTAGAAAATTTTATTAAAACTTTGGGAAAACCGTCTCCAACATTTTTAGGAAAATTCCCTTAAATTTGTTTTTGAAGTTTCTTCCTGGACTTCTGAGAAGTCCTCTTCTGAACTTTCGGGAAGTTTTCTCTAGAACTTTGGAGAAGTTTGTTCCGGAACTATTGGGAAGTTCGTGCTCAAATTAAAAGGAAGTAACTCCAATGCTCCTGGAAAGTTTCATTCTTTTCTCTCTTAAAAAAAATTGTGAAATCCTTATTCTGAAATGTTAAAATGTTCTGGTCTGAGCTTTGAAAAAGCTACCTAGCACTTCGGGAGGTTTCAATCCAACCTTTCGAAGCTTGCTTCTGGAACTTCTGGAGAAGTTATATCCTGAACTTGAGAGGAATTTCATAAGTTTCTGGGGAAGAACTCCAAAACCTTTGAAAAATTCTAAATTTCTAGAGAAGTCTACTCTCCCACACCTTTCCTGATGTTCTGATAAGTCCTCTCCTGATTATTATTGGGAAGTTCTGTCTGGAAATTCTGGTGAGCTTGAGCTTCGGTAATGAATTTTTGAAGGTTCTTCTTGCATGAACTGCTTGCTCCCAATACTTCTGAGAAGTTTCTACCTGTCTCTAAATTTCTCTTATCTCCAAATGGCCCACCGCTTTCGTTTCTTCAATGATTTCTACTGTATTAACGATATTTTAAAATATTTCCACAACGCTTCATACCGTATCTACTATACTGGTCAGATCCTCATACGTTACAAATCCGAAATTCAGAGAATACCTTTATTTGAACTTTGAAAAATATTTCAAATGTCTGTAAAACTCTGCAACATAAATAAAATGTCTTTTCGATGTCTGCATCGTTAAAAAAGTCTGCAATAAAAATGAGAAGTCTGCAAATTTACAGACATTTCTGTGAATATGGCATCCTTGCACTGAGCACTGAATGCTGACCACTGAGTGTTGAGCACTGCCATTTGTTTTCTCTCTGTTTTTTGCATAGCGGTTGTCCAACCAACTGGTACATGACCTCTCGTATTTGCACTAATGGACAAAAGGCATTTACCATGTTTTCAATTTTCTTTATTTTACCCTGATTGTGAAAATAACCTATATTCGATATGCTTGGAAAATTTGAAATCGTATTCAATACTTTACTGTAGGCTTTTGTCTTTTTTCGGGAAAAGTTATTTTCATGTCTCTAATAAAGGCATACTTCTAATAAACCCACCAGTTGCGGCTTGAACTTCTATTAGCTATTGCTACATCATTCTGCCAGATGGTCAGAATGAATGATATGAGAATGAAGAGTACATTAGCTGAGAGCATCATCACGTTCAAAGTTTACAAACAAGGCCAATTGTCATAACCTTGCGACCCCGGGATCTGGGTAACTAGATTCCACAAAAACAGTAATCCGGTAGCAGTTCACTTTGGCACGTTCTCGGCAGAACCTGTCGCAATGACACCGACATTGAATCATCGATAGCACGTAAACGTATGAGCTCTCACAAATAACATAATATGGCTATCGGAAAACTACTCCTCCTTTCCACTGACTGTGGAGTGAGGCACCCACCTGTACCATAATCCCGGTATTTACCTTTCGTTCCGGGAATTACAACGTCCTCCATGTCGTGACTGCACTCTGTTTGTGTTATGCTAACACACATCTGTTGCCACAATTGGGCTGCTCCAAGGGAGGGTTCCCCCCGGTCGTGGGTTGGGGTGCTGAGTATAGTCGCTAGATTCATGGTCATGGCGGATGCGATGACGGGAGCCGATTTTAACTGTCCTTGGCGGAGCCAATCGAGGCATATCTCCGGGCAATTTGTGTTAAGGCCCAGCCGCGGCTAAACAATAACTTCATCATCATCTTCATGTTGATTTCTCACGAATTGCTGAGAATCCCACCATATCCCCGCTGCTCCATATGGCGTCACAATCCAACATTCTTCTACCAAATGCTGCTTTCATTTCACGAGAGTGATTTGGAGATTTAAGAGAAATCGATATTGAAAGTCATTGCTTACAAATGGCATTTAAGCGCTTAACATGAATTACTCGAGATATGCCTCGATTGGCTCCGCCAAGTGACAGTTCAAATTGGCTCCCCGTCATTGTATCCGCCAGACTATGAAATGTAGTGACTATAGGTAGCTGGAGCGGTGTAGAACTTGGGACACCTCTTTTCTTTCCGCTTGGTTGGATAACAATTTCGATTTTCAATTAAATGCATGTTGTGAATATTTTATGACGCTCCTGGTTTGGGTGGGATGGGAATATTTACGATCGGGAATGTTGACCCATTTAATAAATTTCAATTCCTCGTTTGTTTTCACCGTTTTTTAATTGCGGTGAATGAATACATTGTTTGTGATGAAATTATTATCAGTGTAGATAATACAAAGGTGTTGACATTCAGTGATGAATTCAGGATATTGGATGTGATTTTTCAACTGAGTTGGCTAGAGAGGCGAATTTATCTAAACATAAACGAACAGAAATCCCTTTTTATAAATACATTATCGCTGCTTTCTACTTTATTATGGAACATTTTATTATTAATAAACAATTGTTTCATAGAACAATATTTGTTCCATGAATTGGTAACTGGGCATCTGAGGCTAAGAAGGCTTCAATGAGTTGATGACAGATTGGAAATCAAAATCGAAAATATCTCTATCATTGTAAGTTACACAACTGAACATTAATCTCCCAACGACATGTTTTGTGGAAACTTTAGCACCCTACCGAGTATGGCTGCTCTGTCGACAATTAGATATGGAAACATTTGCTTTCGTTTGTTTGGTTTTTGACTGTGGACATTGGGGACGCCGTCAACAACATTTAGATTCCAGACGACGCCAAAAGTGGAACCTTGTCAAAAATGGTACCTGCTTTTATTGATCTTGTTTTAAATTTAGGGCTTGAGAGTTGCTTGTGATTACACTGTTTGTCAATAGCCAAATATTTGTCATAGGCAGACAGGCATCTGACAAACATCTATGATATCTGTCAGTTGTCTAGCTGCCTATGCCAAATATTTGGCTATTGGACAAACAGTGTAATACAAGCTTTATGAAGATCAATTTATCGCATAATTGTACACGCTCGTTTGAAGTTACTCAAAACTGAGTAGAAACGACTTAGTTTCGTTAAAAGTGGAACCACCCTAAATAGAGTAATGAGAGGGTTACTCATTTTTGATTAACATGGCCACCTGTCAAAATTAGAGTAAACATGACTCAGTCACGTTTGTTTGTAATTTCTCAAACGTTATTAGAAAACGACTCAGTTTTGTTAAAAGTGGAACTACTCAAATTAGAGTAACTATAGGGTTACTCATTTATGATTAACTAAGTCACTTGTCAAAATTAGAGTAAACTCTCTACTGAGGAGCTAATTTTAGCTGATTTAACTATCTAAGTTAAGTCTACGCATTACTATTAAAACCCGATACGCCCTGACGGAATGTTTTTATTCTATTTTTAATTTATTTATACTTTAATTCCATAATATTTTTTCTATTATTGATTTTTTCGGATCGTCAGCACTTGAACAGCTTGACGGCGATTGTCCGACGGGACTCTTGTAGTATTGGTGGTGCGGTGGAGATGTGGCTGCTAAATCCTTTGAAGCAGCGTTACTTGAGTTCTGTTTACATAAAAATACATTTTCCTTACCTTTGAACTTCTGAACCGTCTCTGAATCAATATCCGATGCATCGGATGAACCTTGGACTGAACCACGTTTTTCGCTTTTGACAGTTTTATTATAATTACTCTATACAGTTTTATTATATACTCTACTCGCTTGGCAAGAAAATAAGTACACATAGAAGAAGTATAACTACGCAATCAAATTTAATCAAAACTGACTCGAACTTAGTACTTTGTATGACCTTCTTTGGCCCTGATTACTGCTTCCAGAAGACGTGGCATACTTTCGACGAGATATCGCAAATAACGCTCGTCAATTGACTCCCAGGTTTCCTGGAGAGCTTCAAAGAGCAGGTTTTTGTTGGTAACGTTGGTTTTGTCCATTTTTGAATCCAAATTGACTACAAATTCTCGATCCAACACTTTGATACGTGATCCACGGATAAACGTTTGAGTTTTACGAGCCGTATGTTTTGGATGAAAAAAGAAGCCCAACCTTCAGCAAGGAAACCTCCAGATTTTCGGAGAGGATGTCAATATACTTGTTGGCCGTCATAACTCCTTCAATACGGACCAATTTTCCAACTCCTGACCAAGCAAAGCAATCCCACACCATAATGTTGCCTCCACCGGGGTTTACTGTTTTTCTCACATTTTTGTCCAGAAGTTCCTCCTAGTTTAAGGAGGGATATACAGTTAGAACGAGAAAAAAACTCATTTTTGAAAATAAATTTTCAAAGAGAAGTTTTAACTCAAATCCATCGAAACTTTTTTAAATTATAAGTGTATCCATGTATGTATGATGTATGATATGTACTACCACCCATTGGAGCACGGAAACTACGTCCGACAGCAATGGGCTCTGCTCTCTGTTAGACTTGATCAAGCTTTAATAACCACTGATTATTCGATTCATGCCATTGTATGAAGGACCAAAAAGGGTTGGGTTGATAGATAGGCAACATCACTTAAACGTATCCACAGGGGGATAAAGAATCTCCTCCCAACAACAAGATTGAACAATTGGTCATAAGAGCGAGCTATCTAACATGAGGATGCCCCAATGGACGGGAGAAGAGCCCACCCTCTATTCACAAACTGTTATCAATGGGGACTATAAGTGTATCCATGTAGTATACAAAAATATTTTTTCAAATTTTTTCAACAAAATGTGTGGCATTGGTACGTTGAAAAAGTCGTTGTATTTTGCTTGTGCCAGCTCTCCTCTTGGTCGCAGTTTTGATCTGAAACCTTCTAACACAAAAAAATAACATTAATTACAATAACAGTTTGTAGATAAATTGAAAAAAAAAGTCAAAAAAAATAAATTTGCACCTTTGGTGTAACTTTTTTGAAAAAAAAAAAAACATTTATTTTCGCCATTTTATCTCCATATTTAATTATTAAATATTACAATAATTTACAATTTAATTCATATAGGAGGTAATACTATAATAAAGAGATCCTGTAAGTTTCAGCTCAATCGAATAATTAGTTTTGAGTTATCACCGGCAGTAAACTCCGAAAAATGCTGTTTTGAGAAAAACGCGTTGAAAGTTTTAATTATCGGTCTGCGCGCGAAAAAGGCGTCTTCTAAAAACGATGAAAAGAAAGACTTGGAGTTCGAATTTCGAAAAAAGGGTTTCAGGAACGTATTTTACGGGAATTTTAATAACTTTTTATGCAAAAAGAAAAAAATGAGTTTTTTGGTCATCCTAACTGTAAAGCCCCCCTTAATCCATAAAATACCAAACACCTCGAATTTACTTTCGTCTGTCCAAAGAACCACTTTGCAGAAGGAAATGGGCTTATCCGCATAGTTTTTCGCAAATTCCAATCGTTTGATTCTATTACGCTTACTGGTGTAAGGCATGGCGTACGGCAAACTTGTTCTTAAGCCCTTCCTGTTCCAATCGCAGACGAACAGTTCTTGCGGATATATTCAGGGACAAGCTTTCTCTGATCGCGCGGCTTGTTATTTTCGGGTTACTTCTCGCTTCTCGTTGTATTCTAGCATCTTGTCTGACTGTTGTCAAACGATTTCTTCTTCGGTCACCTTTATCACTCACATTTCCCAGCTGTTGATATTTTTTCCAAAGCTCATGAACCGCAGTAAAGCTGACTCGAACTATTTCGCGATTTTCCTGTATAGTGAGACCACTTTCACAATCTCTCACAATAAGTTTCTCGCACTTGCAACGATATTTTCATGCTTTCGATGAACTTCAAACAACAAACACGAAACTTTGCATCTATGACGCAAACACGATTACAAACGTTTGACACTTGCAATGGTTACGTCCAGTATGAGTTGACAGGAGGAGAGTTTATCGATATGGTGTTGTCTGTAGTGATGAAAAATAATGTCACTGTGGTGTGTACATTATTTTGCCAGCTTAAATTTGTTAAATATTTTCTAAGAACATCTGTCACAGGTAAATGAAGCACGTTGTCCACAAACTGACATATCAATTTAAATACATATGGCATATCGATAGTTTTCATCATGTTCCTTCTTTTTATCGTAAGCAACATATAATCACTTTTCTTAAAGGTTTTACAGTGTTTACTTTTTTCTCGCCAGTACTGTAATTATTTAAGTTTACTTGCAAAACTTGTTTACGAAAACATGCGTGCAGGCATGTTTTTGAGTTCTTTTTCGTTTTATTTATCAATTCCTCCTCAGTTTGGATTTGTTGGAATAAATGTTACGCTTCAGGTTGACCCAGAAATTCTCGATGGGACGCAGCTGGGGGGCGTTGGGCGGGTTCACCGACTTTGGTACCACATCGATATTCAGCCGCTCCATCTCCTCCAACGATCGCTTCGACCGACGCCAGATGCGGCCAGAACACCGCATCTTCGCTCTTATGGTATTTCTTGATGAACGACGCAACTTCCGGCAGGCATTTCGTACTATAAATTTCCCCGTTCACGGCCAGTCCGGAGCCGAAAGTAGAGCGGCTTTGACATGCCACTCTCACTGATTGTCAGCCACAGGAGCACCTTTTTGGGGAACTTGGTGTGTGAAATGAACTTCATGTCGGAGCAAAATACGAAGTGCCCTGCCAGTCGTTGCTATCCAGGGTGAGATAGGTCTCGTCGTCCATCATCACCGCCACGTGGCGATTTGCCCGGAAAATCGAGTTGACCATCTTATTCAGCCGCTGCCGCTGCGTCATTGCCTGCAGCTTCGAAACCAGTGAACGCGACTTCCGCTTCCTAACATGTATGTTTATGTTCGCCAGGTACCGGTTGAAACGACCTCCCGGCCAAGCGCACGCAGTGATGTGGCCCCCTTTCCCTCAGTCTTCCTCTTCAGCATCCTTTGGTGCTTCTTATCGTTAGATCCCGTTCGCCGACGACCTCATCTGGAACCGGACTTTCTTTCGATGCTCTGATTGTTTTCTCTTAGTGTCAATATGTTGTAGATGCCGGAACGAGCGTATCGCGGTGTCCATAAAATGCCGCATGAGGTCCGTTTTCGACGCGGTGGGTGCTGTTCCTGCACGCGCACTTCTGAAATGAGTTGCTTCACTATTTATGCCCATCACGGTTAGAGTTCGACTCATAGAGCTGTCAAATTTTGTTTGCTGACTCATGGGTTACTATGATTGATGCTGCATGGGTAGTTGCGTCAGTGCGGGTGAAGGTAAATCCATGAAAAAATCGGCATTTTGTCCATTTTTTTTAAATGCAAATGTTATCCATTCGTTATGCTGTAATTTGTTGGCATGATGCTGATAATGAAACATCCTTAGGCTAGAATACTTTGGCCACATCATGAATCATGACCCTTCAAGTTTTTACAGCATTGATTCCGGTACTTTCCTCCAAGCTTCTAAGACGATTCTTTAGGTGACGTGACACACTATGTTATTTTTATACATTTTGTCTCAGTCTGCTTCAAAACTGAAAATGATATTAAGTTTATACTACGAAAGCAATCGTTTGACTCACAAATCCAGTCGTTGTTTTCTGCCACGAAATTTATTTGTTATTCATATGTAGCTGGTTTCGTATTCAAACCCACGAGCTGTTAAAATAACGAATCATTTGTATATCTAGTTACTTCCATACATTTTCGTCCTTCGGAGGCCTACCTTGAAGCCACTTGAATCCTAGCTTTACTATGCTTCGTGACATCAATTCGAGACCATTGGCTTTAGTTACTGTCACCATTCAGTGACCCCGTCCTGTTAGTAGCATTCCTTACTTCGTTCAACTATCGCCATTCAGCAACTTAACATAGGTAGTCCCTGTTTGCGGATCAGTCCCACTTCGACGAAGAATTCCCCGGCAAAGAAACCGATTATGAGCAGCTATTTGGCCCTCCAGCTTTCTACGCTCTAATCGTATAGTCGCTGAAGGCGGAGCTACCCTACTCCGACAAAGAGTTTTCCGGTTCTTCCGGGCAGGTGCCGAGGTAGGTCCTGCGATTCTGACTGGAGGGTAGCTTCCAGTTCACAAGTGCCCCGAAGACCATTTGCCGGTACTGCTTCGCGATCTTCTGGACCCAGTCTACTCCGATAGATTTTTTCCCCGATGGTGGAGGTTTTCCGAAACCGGTGCCTTGATTTCGATCGGTCAGGTACCAAGATCGATTCAGAGAATGACTTCCGGTTTGCCCGACAACCTATCACCGATGATACGTAACGCTCGAGCTACTCGGTCTAGTCCCCGATGGTGGATCTAGCCTACTTTGTCCGGGAATTTCCTAGACGTAGGAAGTTCTTCTGAATACTGAGCAATGACTGAAACTGTCTTTTCACTAAACCGTTTGTAACTTGCTTTACTGTCGCACTTCAGCAACCATAAGCCATTTGGCCCTCCAGTTTTTTACGCTCTACTCGGAAAGTCCCCGGTGGCGGATCTACTCTAATCCGCCAAAGTTCTCCGGCGTAGAAAGTTCTACCGAAACCCGACCGTAAGACTTGGTCTATTTCTTCGCCAAAACCGTTCATTTTCGGCATTTAAGGCCACATCTAACACGTGAAAATCACGCTGTCTCATCTGCAGCGCTTAGACCGAGACTATGACATCCAACCCAAATTGTCTTCTTGGTCGCTTGTTTGTTATTCTATCCATTTCCGTTGATGAAAAAGCCATTAACTTCACCACCGGTGTGATCATCGCGTTTCATGTGGTTTCTGAACTACACATCCTGTCCACGATGTAGTCCACATTGACGTCTAATAGTCTTCATTTCTCTGCGTTCCACATCAAAACGTGAACACTCGAAAATGTGACGTTCCAGCGTTTCCTCTACGTCCCCAGGCAGTTAAGGCAATTAAGGTAGAGTGGCGATTTGACTTGTCCAAACCCGTGCAGGAACTTTTTGAAGCAGATGCGACCTAACTGAAACTAAGTCATATGAAAGCTTACTTCTCCGTGTAGCCTCTCTACCCATTCCAACACGTTCGGAATAAGGTGGTGGGTCCACCTTCCGTACACTGCAATGTGTCACTCGTTTTGCTACTTTCTCACCGACTCTCTCAATCTTCCGAGTACCTCTGGTGCCCCGAGCCTCATAACACTTGTCGCCCTCTTCCAAAACGTAGCCGATAGGGATCATACAGGCTATCACACATACCAGATCGCATTGCTTCTTATGGCGGTCCAAACTTCATCTTTGGTGGTGATCTCGTGCACCTTTTCGCAGATTTCTCTCTTTGTAAGCTCTTTGTTTGCTGAGCTTCCTTTCTTCGAGTCAGATTTTTTGCAAGTTGGCACCAAATTCCTTGAGTTGCGGGTCTGTTCTCATGGTCGTCGGCTGTTTTAACTACGACTGCTTCATCTTTCCTGTTCTTGGCGAAGGGTTTGCTTTCTGGAACATCGTCCATCTTGCTCTGACCATCTGCCATTCTGGTGTCATCTGTCCACTGGTGTTGCTTCGTCCGTTCGGCACTCCGTCTGCATTCTATCTGCTCCTTGGATGCTGCTAATCTTTACGTGTCCTGGTAACGAACGAGTTCTCTTGGGAGGGAAAACTGATGTGGTTTTAATTCCCTCTAACTTCGCTGCAGCCAGCGCGTTTTTGATCTCAGTCAATTCGATTTCAGCAGCTTCCGCTTTCTACACTACCTTTTTCCACTCCTTGATGACTGATCCAAGGGTTCCTTGGATTTCCGTCACAATATCGTAATTCTTCTTATCGTCGAACTCGCGCAGCTCAACCGCCAGGATTTTCGCCACTTCTACCTGTGGTTGAATTGGAATTAAATTCCAGACGCTTTACTGATCTTGCTCGCGTTGCTGCTGATTATGGACTGTATCGAAAACAAGTTATCCACATATGTTTCTTTCAAGTCGTATGAAAAAAAAAGGTTTATTCAAACAAATGGATGATTCTTAATTGGACGGGATTGAATTTGAACATTGTGAAGACCAGATGAAATTAATATTATTCTTTCACGAATTTGCGATTTTTTTATGGAACAATTTTTGGACTCGTTAGCCCAATTTTATTCGAACTCCTATAATACATATTCTCAGCTCATATAAGTCTTTTTGAAGACCCTCTTCACAATCACCCAATAGCGTTCTATGGGCTGAAGCTGAGGGCAATTGAGCGGGTTGATGTATTTAGTCCTCCCTCTGCTCAATCGGAAAACGAAACATAATCGGGTATAATGGGCAAATTGCAGTGAGCGTCTAGTTTCAAGATGAACGGATTGTGATGCTGATCGATGTCCAAGAGAGGAACAGTAGGCTCAAGTAGGTTGATAGTTTCCGGTTCGGTGGTAAAGACTAAGAGTCTTCTATTTGAATTAACTAGTGAATTAACTTGGACTAGACCGCTGGTGAGCATCGGTTCCGTAAGTGCCAGTTCCTGCTCCGTAGACGCATTCGATGGTAAATAACCGTTAACATCCTCGTCGAAGTTTCAGTTCAAAAACGAGAGATTGAAGTCGCCCAGTGCTAGGATGATATCGCGAGACGAAGATCTTTCGATGATGGTTGTAGAGCATCGGTGTGAGACTTGTATAAATACGGGCTGGAGAGAGGGCGGAGATAGATTCCGGTGATGAATAGCGACCGGCGTTCCAGGTTAATGCACACTATTATCTACATTGTGAAATCATCGACATTACTTTGGCTAAAATAAGACAAATACAATCTCATTTTTCCATTTCATACCAACTAACTTTATTGCTTATCTTGACAGATACGCGTATTTCGTCTACAATGTGCAGACTTCTTCAGTATCGTGTACTAATAACTCGACTGTTTCTCATTTCTAATTACAGGTAATCCACTAAACAACTCACACTATCTAGGAAATAGAATCTCGTCTAAAAGACAATCGAAATAATGCATGTAAGTAAAACTGTGTTACCATTGTATGTAATCTACTTTGCTTGACGAAACAAATAAATAAATGCATAAAATCTGATTTTATGGCAAATATAGCATTTTATACATGTGCATTAGATAACGCTAAAAAATCAAACTATTCAGTCACGGAGTAGCAACTACGAAGTGTGCGGTCATCTGAGAATAAGCTGAAGTTCAAGTTGTCATTTGGAAAATAGAATAGAAGTGTTGAAAATTGAGCGAAAGGGCGTGGGTAAAGTAGTACTCGAATCAAGGACGTTACCTTTGCCTAACATCCCACTGCGGGGTAGGTTGAGGCACGGACGAATCCGCCACCTAAATAGGCAGAAGTAACGTGTTGGATCGAGTTGCTTCTCTTTCTTCGACGACATTTTGATAACAGAAGTGCTAATCTCAAAATCAAAATAGAGGCCTTTTTCATCACATGTCACACAATAACGACGAAGGTTTACATTAAAAAGTGTCTGAAAAAACGGATTTTACCCTTAATTCGGCAACACAAGACCATCGTTATGTTATAGAATTGTGCGTGTGTGTATGTGTGTATGTGTATGTGTGTATGTATGTATGTATGTGTATGTATGTGTGTGTGTGTGTGTGTGTGTGTGTGTGTGTGTGCGTGTGTACGCAATCTGACGCCCACTGTCCGGCAGTGACTTTATGGAAGAAAAATGTTTGCAGTTAAACGAACTGTTGTCGACTCGACGAACATTTTTAGAACGGGAGCTGGAAGGTGATGGCTCTGTTGGTTCCAGTGACCCATTTCAGAATGCCTGGTTACTCACGTCCATTCCGAGTCACTTTCACTTACAACAAGCCCCGCATAAACACAGTACAAACATCAAATGGATATAGGTACTGTGCATACACTTCCACCATCAAATCATATTTTTTTGTTGATGGCACGTATTTAGCAGTATCGTTCAGATTCCGAAAGATCTCCCCGGATATTGTTGCTGATCTTCAGTCTTCATTGGGACGGCTTTTCTGTGATGATAAAGGATGCATTTATGTCTGCACAAAATAGCTACGAGCCGTTTTCAGTGGACGACAAATACACACGACATAGTTGCACTTGTTATTTTGCGGAGTCCAGCTTCAATATGACAGAGTGACATGAGTGCATAAGCGAATCAACAAAACAAACGTCAAAACCGCGTGAAAACGTAATGGGTAAGAATTGTTTACACTAATACATCAAGGTTCATTAATTTGTTTTTTCCCCACTGAAAATAATATGAACACATAAAAAGTGTGGATATAAACTAAGCAGTCACGCAAATCACTGAAGGCTTTAGTGGACGCTTTTTTTTAAATCTGTTTTAATTTCAAAAAGTCTAGCATCGAATATATTTTTGATTTTATTTTCCGCGAAAAGGACAGTTCGTTTGGAACGGTGAAATGCAATAACTTTTTATGCATCGTTTGAAAGATTCCCCCTTTTGTTTGACATTTTGATCAACCGTGTATGTTGTTTAATTTTTGAGTTATGATCACTTGAATGCGTCCAAATTTACTTTGAATCGAGCTTTAATACTTGAAAACATACTTCAGGTGCTGAAAATATCATACAAAATTTACCAGCTTTATACGGGAAATGACTTTTACGAGTAAAATCAATTGTTTTACAATTGTACAATTGTATGTGAAATTTTTACTGCTTATTTCATGTCAGTAACCTGAATGGGGTGTAGATGTACTATTGAATGTCTGTATTAATACCAACAATACTTAATGCATTCAAATTGACAAACATGTCGTTCCTCCCAAACGTTCAGAAGCGTTTCTAAAGATTTATCATCAAGATGTCGTGATCCTCAAAGGGTTGTGCGCACAGTACCGGAAGCCAGATGCGTTCGGCTTTACCGTATTCCGGTTGTTATCCTACCACGTAACTACCACAGCCACCTACACAGTAAAAATACATGAAATTTATTGGCAACGCATTCAAACAAGTAACTTAATAAACTATGACATAATGGTTCTTTCAATCTTATTTTCTATTTAAATGAACGTAAACAATCATTTCACTGCTCTGCATTCAGAGCTGAATCCTATGTCATTAACTTTTCAAAAATCCTTTTAAATTTAATCGAAATGGCATCTAAAAATATACCCCTCAAATAGTATTCAAATACATGTCCTTTAAAATTACATGCATATAACGTAAAATGATTTGACCGTGCAGCGTACTGCGCACTAGCTCATAAGTGTTATGGCAGCCATTACCGTAAGTTGGACTTGAGTGTCTAAGCATTGAAAAATTGGCAATCCAAGACCTGATAATGTGTACACAGTTTTAGTACCTCAAAAGTACGGCTAAATTTTTAGAGCTGGTGCAGGAATATTTTCTTAAAATATTCCCCACCAAAGGATCCAAATCAAGCGCTACGAGGATTGCTAAACAACAACGGATTGTTGAGAAAGTAATTGCATCGTTGTCGGATCACGGAGAGGCAAATCATGGGCAAAGTGCATCTTCTTTTCGTTAATAAGTTTCACGATTATTACGTTTTCATCAGAAGAAATCAGAATCAGTAGATCCATTTTTAAATGAAATTTTGTTTTGTCATTTATTTTGGCCACAATAAGATATCATAACCTATAATTTGATTGCACATAGGTAGTTTTAAAATTACATGTTGTTGGAATTTTATAGTACAAGTAAAATGCAATTTTATTACTATGATAATCGTGTAAATTTCAAACCGCATGTAAGTTTTAGTTTTGTGTGATGTAGCACATTTGTTACATTAAATGAAATTGAAATTTCATGGTTTTATTCGAAGTGTGTACGATAAAGTTGTGTGGTTGCTAACGAGCTTATTCTATTTTAGTGCCGCAGGTTCTTCTGACTGGCGGTCTGTTGAATGAAAAACAGTTGCATCGAATGTAGGCTGAATGCAGCCGACTACAGAAGGATGCTGCTCTGGTGATGATTTTCCCATCAACAGCTAGCCGCTTTTGCCGACCGATGAAACCGGCAAATGATGGAGCCCGTCTAGGGTGAATGCCGGTGATGGCCGTGGAAATAAGTAACACTTGCGGAACCATTCACCCCGTGGAGCATTCATCCATCATTGAGTGATAATAAATTTCATTTGATGGAGCTGGTTATGCAAAGGTTGAATTTTCCATGGATGCAAATTGAGGTTTGGATTGAGATTCAGCACATTTGAATCAACCTTATCCGATTGGATTGCTAAGTGGAGCTCATGACAAGCAAATTTTGGGTAAACGATTTTTGAAATCTTCACATTACATCCAACGTACGTACCGATCTAGCTGTTCCACACTAAACATCCATTAGCCGGTTATTGGGCAACCCAACACCAGCCTACTATGTGCTAAGGGGATGGAGAACGTTTGAACTTTTGACCACCAGCTGTTGCAGCTGAATAATGAATGAATAATCACCAGTGGTTTACAAGTTTTTCACTGCTATTATGAATTCTGCCCCGATCGTTAGGGGGCGGTGGAAGCGAACAGCTTTGATTGTGGAAATTGTGGATTTTGCAAATGGATTCTCTAATGATTAACACAATCATCGCCAACATGGTCATCGTGAATTTACTGAAAAAGTGTTTCCCTTGGTTCTTCATACACGATCTGTTGAACATTGTTTTTGAACAACTACAATACACGAACACAATTTGATACGGAGTAGCAAAAAGCTACCGTAGCCTGCTCGGATGGTTTCTGTTGACAATTTGTCATCCTGAGTGCTCATACTTGTTGTTTCGACGAATGATGCTATGTTATGATGTTATGAACGCCGGTTGATTTGAGATTCTTTGGTGATTGGCAATGGTTGGCAGTCATCCATGAAAATAGAACGGTTAAGTTGTTGTTGTAAAAGCAGTTACAATAATGGACGGCATTGAGATAATGGAAGGGGGAAATCTTTCCTTTCATAATGGAATAGTGAGGAATGATTAATTAATTGATTCCCAGAACCCGCTGCTATTAAAATGTTTTCCTTCCTCGATGTAGCAGCATACTAAAATTGTGAGTTTAATTTAGAAACAACAATAGCAAAAATATGCAATCACAAGAAATGAGCTCGTTAACTTCCTCGATTCTTTGTGTTCTCTATTTTGAATGCATTCTTTTCATTTCAGGGATTTTGAAGAATACCTCAAAATGGAAATTCATTAACTATTGAATTAAGTTAAATTTGTCCAAGTTTGTCACTTCTTAAGTCAATGAAATACCAATACGAGTTATTTTTTTTTGGTCATGTTTCATAATTAAAGTTTATCCAAGAATAAAGAAATGACTTTCTAGATTGTTCATGCTTTATAAGGACTATCCAGGAAGCGGTATACAACATTTCGTTTATTTCACTAGAAAGTATTTAATAGATAAAAGTGCTTGTAGAGTTTTTCTTTTATATAAATATACATAATAACATAAATATCTCATCGTAATACCAGCGGATGGATAGTCATGAAGAAAATATATGTATTTTTTGGCTCAGGAAGCACTAGCATACCGGTCCCAAGCTCGGTCCCAAGCTAAATGATTCGCCCTTAATAACGTATTCACACCAACCCACCCTCAAATATTGTGTCAAAATAACATAGCGAATCAAAACATCAACAAAGATATTCATACCGAAAGCCACCGAAAAGCGCAAGAATTATTGCAAGATACAGATTACAAGGTGTACTTCGGACCTAGGGGCTCTCTAGTTGCATATTGATTGTTGGTAATACTGAGGTATGGGCGGGACCACCAGGGCACCCGATTGATGCAGACTGGATGGAGAGAATGGGAATGTCAACTAGTCATTGCGAACATTTTTTGAACAGAGAGCGGGTTCTTTTTCCAACCCATTGGGGCATGCTCATCGTTCAATCTTGTTGTTGGAAGATAATTTGTATTGTCCCCGTCGATACGTAAACGTGATGTTGCCCAACGATACACCAACTCGTTTTTCGTCCTTCATACATTGGCAAAATGAGTACAATCAGTTGTTATAAAAGCTTGATCAAGTCAAACGGAGAGGAGAGCCCATTGCTGTCGGACTTAGTTTCCGTGCTACAATGGGTGGTAGTTCGTATCATCACCAAATCATCATATCATACAATTACTTAGATTATGAACTTTTATTTTTAGACAGTACTATTGTTGAAAGCTAATAGTTTCGAGAAATGAGATAATCTAGAACGTAAATGCTTCCCAAATTGAGCTGAAATCGTTAACGTAAGGAAGAATGTTTTACAATTCGACAAAGATTTTTCATTAGGGTCTAACTGACAAACGTAAACAATGGCTTCTTCCGTAAATTTCTCCTGGCTTAGAGGCTATCCATGTAAGCTTTCAATTCTATCGGATAGAGGAACTCTTACTCTCCGAAATGACCGTGGTGGGTTGATTAGGCGAGTTTTCGATGACGAGAAATTCGCGAAAAAAGTTATTGTTTACGTTTGTCAGTTAAGCTCGAATGAAAAATCTTAGTCGAATTGTTCGTGGAAGGAAACTTTCTGAATTAAGAAACCCCTGGCGTGTTCGGAATCATTATTATTAGTGACACTTTACACCAGAAGGGTGGATTTGTGTCTTTCGAAATTATTGCATCCATTCAATCGCTCTTCTCCCACTCCTTTTCTCCCATTTCAACTCCTGTTCTTCAATTGCTTTTCTCACGTTTCTCTACTTGCCCTTCTATTCCTCTATAGGTTTTCTTTAACTTTTCCTGCTTCGAGAGATTCTTCTTCTTTTTTTCTTTCCTTTTTGCTCATTTTCTTCGACTTTATTGTAAATTGCTCTCCTTCTATTAGCTTTTTCTACTTCACTTTTATTAAATATTTCTTCTTCGACTTCTTTTTTTGATTTCTTTCCCTTCTCTGCATCCGCTTCGTGTTTCTTCATCTTCTTTCGCTGATTTCGTTACGCTTCTTTTTTTCGGCTACTCTTGTTCTGCCTATCTTTCCCATCTGTTCTTTTTCAGTTTGTCTTCGTCCGTAGTTGTTTCCATCGCTACCTCTTCCTTCTCGTCGGTTCTTCTGTTGTTCTTGATCCATTTCTGTTCGTCCATATCATCTGGAGTAGCATCGAATACGTTCGAATTTTGCTCTCATTGTTCATCAACTTTTTTCCATTTCCTGATTCCGCTACAGTTGTCTAGCAGTCTTGTCTCCCACGGAAAATTTAGCATTAGTATTCTTTGCACCTTTGTTTTGTCGGGGCGTCGACTAGGTTAGTCTCAATGTCATTTTTATACCTTTCATTAACACATTTCCGGCTTTCAAGAATTAATCCATCACCGAGATCGTGAAATGGGCGGCGGTTCTTGCTTAAAAACGAACGTGTGTATTAGCCGCGTGCTGGTCGATCCGCCTTCCGTCAACCTGCAGATATCTTCCTTCATTTTCCTGAACATTGACACTCTAATCTGATACCACTGGTTATCCCACCGGCAGCGGCGTATCGATTGGTTCACTTTCCTCAAAGCATTGTTTCCTGAAATTGGCACATCGTTGGCTTGTTTCCTTCTGGCCTCACTGGCTACCCAACTAACACAATGCTGAATAATTGTTTGTTCAAACAAGTTTGAAGAAGTTGTTCATCATATTCTTCTAGAAAGCTGAATAACTTCTCCAAATTTGTTTGAATAAGTAGTTATTGGACAGTGATGTTTGTTGGGTAGTCGATCGGCTTCGAAATTGCCACTGATTCCTGTGTGTCTAGGAATCCAGCAGAATTGAATTGGTTTGTTACACGCTAACTTCTCGACTTCTTGAATCCACGGGTGCCGGGATGTTCCTGCCTCCAATGCCAGTAGACAGCTAGCAGAATCCGATATAATCACCAACTCGGTACTCAAGTTCGGGATAGTGGCAGCCATGTTTATGGCGTATGTCTCCACCGAGAAGACGCTGCATTCCTTTGAAGACTGTAGGCAATTTTCCGTTGTGAAATGCGTCCTCTACAGTTGTCTTCACACATAGAGTCGCCGGTAAATCGCTGCAAGCGGGCTCTCAGTCTGTTGCATAATCGGTCCCTCTGACTCAAAAGTTGACCAACAAAGTTGACGGGGAGCGCTGTATCTGTCAATTCTTCGAGACGATTTGAAGCGCTTTGAATCAGCGGAAGAGTAATGTTGCCACGATTCTACACAACTGTTCGGATGGCAGTCCGCGTTATGGTAGGATTCCCGATTCAGTCATGATTGAAAGTATCGGAAAGCTCCGGAAGCATACCGAACCATTGAGTTGTACGCAGGAGCAATAGTCTGCATGTCGACGTTATACACATCATCGGTGTTGGGCGGAACATCTATGGGCTCTCGTTTAGCTACTGCCTTTGCCATCTGAAGCGATGGGCATTTAGCCAGTTCTTCGACTGGGCATTGGGGTTGTCCGTGAAATTGTCCGTTCGCGTACCACCGTTCGCCATCTCCTACAGCTCGGTCGTTATGCTACTTGGGGAGATTTTTACCACGAAGTTCTCTCACGACTGCTCGTTTGCTCGCTGAATACTTTTTGTGCCGCTGCTGTGGCTACCTGGAATCTTGCTAGAGCTGATTAGGTTATTCAGGATCGGATTGCTGTATCTGCCTTCACCTCGGGACACCACCAGAGTACCGCTCTTGGTGTAACACGGCCGTTGCTGCGCGGTAGGGATTAAGTTGTTGCTGCTATTAGCTTCTAGGAGAAACTGTTATCGTCCCAGTCAATCCAGTAGGTTTCGGTGCAGCGTTCATACAACAACCTTTTATTACAATCGTATAGCCATCTTTATCGTGCCGTCCGCGAGTCTGACCACCTGGGTCTAGACACCGTGATCGAAAAGTGGTCACTGTTGTGCGTGTCCGACAGGATTTGCCAAATCAACCTACTAGCCGGTTCTCGCAGCAGATCGTCAAATCGATGGCCGAGATATTTCCGGTAGCTGGATCGATACAGGTAGTTGCACCATCAATCAGCATTACAAGCTGCTTATCCAAGGTCGTTCGGGCGATGAATCGGTCAAGCGCGTCTTACGTTTGCGTCACTCAAAATTAAAATTGGAACTTTCAGTTGCTCGAACAACGTGCAGTTTCTGTCAAAGAAGGTCAACACAGCAACACACATACACACGCTCACAAACTTTGGCCGTGGATAGGGGGTTGCAAGTGCACCAATCAAAGGGGATATAGCCTACTTGAAGCTCTGGCGAAGCTGGATGTCCAGTCCTATGGAAGACATGGACAGGAGAGTAAACGAGGAATAATCTCACAGTGACCACCCCACTACGACGAGGACCTGTGAGCGAAAGTGGAAGGCAAAGGACTTTGACTGAGAGGTTTTTATCGAGGCGCTTCGGACAAACAGCGGTGCAACGTTGGCACAGGGGAGTTGTCAGAAGCGGTAGCAATAGCCTGTGATACATCAATGCCGAGGAAAGCGACGGCGCCCAGCTTACTGGGTGAATGAGACTCAGTACCCTCCGCGCTGCATGCCTCCGAGCAAGAAGTGCCCAGAGAGCATGGACTGAATGTTCAGGACGGTGCTACAAAACTACTTAGATGAAGGCTACTTCCCACTTCTGGCTACTTCATGGGCTTTTGAAGAGAAAATTCGGATTCCGAAAAGGAGTCGCGATGGTGGAGGCACTCCGGATAGTCGTGCAGAGCGCAGAGAAGCCATCAAAGCAGAAAGGAGAGGCACTCGGCTCTGCGCCGTAGTGACACTCGAGGTCGAAAAGATTTTTAACAACGCCAGTTGAGAGGCTTTCGCCGCAGCACTGCACAGAATGCGTGTTCCTTGTTACCGGAGCAGGATGCTAAGCAGTTATTTCCAGAGCAGAGTCCTGGTATACGAAACGGAGATGAGGCAGAAATCTATCAGGGTCACGGTGGGGGTACCACAAAGCTCGATTCTCGGCCCAACGCTCTGGAACGCTATGTACGATGGAGTTGAGATCGTCAGATTTGCTGATGATTTCGTCCTCAATACTCATCATAAGACGGAGGTAGGGCTGGTTAGCAACCGCAAAGCAGGTTAGTGAGCTAACATCAACGTCGGGGTACACGTAATTCCGTCAACGGGTGTCAAGTACCTGGGGTGACGGCCGATCACCGTTTTAATTTCAACGCCCACACCGACTATGCCTGCGAAAAGATGACGAAAACGGCCAATACGATAGCGAGCATCATGCCGAACGTCGGTGGACCGGGAAGCAGCAAAAAACTGAAAACTGAGCGTTGGCATAATGCACATTTGCATCGATCGTCGGAACGGACTCGTTGGCTAATTGTCAGCAAGAGTTGGACAATGCGGTGAAAGGATGGTGAACCCATCCCAATTGTGTCAGCTAGGTTGAACAAGCACGGAGAGCTGAACTTCCATCTAACGCAGTTCCTGTCCGGGCATGGCTGCTTCCAGAAGTATCTGCATCGGTTTGTTCACGCTTCTTAACCTTTTTGCCCAGATTACACGAGCCTGAGGGGACACCGAAGCACGTCGTCCTCGAATGCCCTAGGTTCAAAGAAGTGCGCAGGAAATGCGTGACATTCCTAGCAAAGTACAACAACAAACTGATGCCTAACTGATGTCTAACATATCAAATAAGTAACAAGTTTTGTTATCTCAGATATCAGTTTGAACATCAAATTTTAAAGACGATTCGACGAACATTACTGAATTCTATCAGCATGCTGACGAATGCTGAATATTACCAATATGTGATGGGTATGAAATTAAGCTGATCACCAGAAGCACTTCTTCAATTATTAGTGTTATTTGATATCATGTTGATTAACATAATTGCGGAATTATCCCAGGAAATTTGTTCATACTACAAGATCTGTTATCAAAATGAACTACATAGTAATAAGACGAGTTAGTATTGTGATATCCAATGATTATTAATTTGTTGTCCCTTTTTTTATTTTGGCTGTTTATTCAGTCTAAATGATAACATATTTCGTGATCAAACATAATCTGATAATCTGATTTTAGAACTTGTTATCAACTTGGTATAAACCTTTGCTCGGGATGGCAGTCGACAATGTTGTCGAAGAGATGTGCCGTGAAAAAGACACATGGAACGCTGTTGATTGGACAATAACGAGAATAATATAAGGACTACAATATAAGGAATACTATAAGAATGGTATAAGGAATACAATAAGGACTTATCTTTGAACGAGATGGATTGGGCTTTGAGTACACGGGTCATCAGCCGGAGCTGATGTAGGATACTCTCTGCGTAGTAATTTTCCCGTGATTGATAAAACTGTCCTTTTTCCTGCACAACAAAGTTGGAGATCAGGGAACTACTTCCGACGATTGCAAAAAAGATTTGTTGGTTCTCATCCCTAAGCCTGAAATGAACAGGAACTACGTAAATTGCTCTCGGTATATAGCTCTATTGTACTGCATTGGAAAGATTTTTGAGAAGCTGGTAAACCGATGTCTAATTACTCAGATGGTATCTCTAGGTTTCATCGATAACCGGCAGCGAAGATGACTACTTTACCGCAGGGAAGATTGATGAACACCTCGAAATGAGTATCACAGGGACTTTGTTTTATACCATCATTAGCTGAACCCGATGCGTGCGTTGCAACGCTTGCAACTAAATGAATGAAAATTTAATAGATCTGACGCGTTGGTAGTTGTTTTTAAGGATGAGTTTTGTTAAAATATTTTCATTTGCTAATGTTTGACTTCGATTATACACATTTATGTTTTTATTTTGTTTTTAACGTAGGACTAAGTTTCTCTTTGATATACCGGGTGTCATTTCAAAATTTTGAAAAATGAGAGCGTTACGCAAAAGTGAAAGGTTTTTGAACGCTTATACCTCTCGTTCGACTTAACAGATTGACTTCATTCATACGCCATTTGATCAGAAAAACTCACAAATTTTTCACATTGAAATTCAAAAGAAGTTCGATCAGTATAAGTAGTTAAATTTTTCAATTAAAAATTACCTACTTTTGCTTTCATTCAAATTTGCATATCAACAGGTCGAACAATTTGTGTTCCCTAACACGGTCGTAGGAAACGGGTAGCTAATGTCTTCTTCTTCTTCAAAATAACTTTGCTGCCGGTTAGAATTAAACTATAAAGGCGTCAAGAAAATGAAATATGAAGCAAACGGAGACAGGTCAAAGCGAAATAATAATTCAGTGCCAACATTAGACTAGGGCGAATCTACTTTTGTAAACAACTTTCGTAGTTATTTTCTTCGGAATTGTTTCATTGGATCTTCTTACTTTTCTAACGCTTTAATTTTCTGTTGGCATAAAACAAGAGAGTGATAACTTTCATTGTTCAGTTTGACAACTACTTTCTCAGAAAAATGTGTCAGCAAAGGCAATCGATGCACTTTGCGGAATCTCGCAAGCGGAAGCGTGGGGCTCTTGAGAAACAAAAAAAAAAAACATAATGATTGCAAAGAGTTGGATTTTAAGAGTTGATAGATTATACAACTTCATATATACATAAATACTCCAATTACCTAGTACAATGATTATGAACCATATGTGATATGTTTTGTATTTATTATTTGAATAATACCATTATTACTATACATTAACGCGGTCCTACGAGAATCTTGCGGTTATATCTCTGATATAACCCACCTCTAATCTTTTGGGATGAGTTTTGTTAAAATATTTTCGTTTGCATAATGTGTGATTTCGATTATACAGTTCTATTTTTTTCATTTTCTTTGTACTTCTGTTTGTGTTTTAAATTGGATCGATAGTTTCTACCATGGTTTTTCTTTCTGTGTAGAAGCATTTCATAAGGAAAATTTAACTTCAAACTACGCCGTTTCCTGTCAGTTTGAACGTTATTTTGTCTTGCATAATCTTAGATTAACTTCTTGTGCATAATGCAGCACTGAAAATATATCAAGCATTCCCCTTTCTTGAATAATGAGGGGTTCAAACTTCTATCAGAACATGATTTTTACGCGAGAAATACACATTTTGTGTTACAGAACAATTCTCATGTTTGGTTGAAAATTGTGTTTCATTTGTAGGAGAGCCCCCCTTCCTTAGGGGGAAGAGGTCTCTTACCACAATAGAAATATTTACAGCCTTTGAAAACCACTGCATGCTTGATTAATTCTCGAGTTATGCAGAAATTTATGTTTCTTTTTTATGAGAGCTCCCCCCCCCCATCCAGAGAGTGGAGGTGTCTTGAGTCAACATAGATAAAAACCTGCTTTCAAAAATTTCCACTCGCCCAATTTGGTTCTATTTGCTTGATTAGTTCGCAAGTTACCATTTGTATAAGAACCACCTTTGCAGAGAGAGAGGAGGGGTCTCAAATTACTATAGAAACGTTTTTTTGCCATCTAGAACCTCCACATGTAAAATTTAGTTCGGATTGCTTTCCAGAGGTAGAAGGGGTTTCAAAGCACAATAAGTAAAAAATCTGCCTTCAAAATTCCGCACATTCCAAATTTGATTCCATTTGGTTGATTAGTTCTCGAGTTTTGAAAATTTTTTGTTTTGTGTGTAAAGGAGCCACCCTTCCAGAGCCGGGAGGGGTCTCGATTTATCATAAAAACCTTTCCTAGCTCCGAAAACCCAGCTTACAAATTTTCACACTGATCGGTTCAGTAGTATCCGAGTCTACCCAAGTAACACTTACCCCCCTAAATGAGTAACATTGAAGTAACTTCTACTGGAATGCAACAAGTGTGCTGCTGAGGATACCCAGACAACCACAAGTCGTATAACAGTGTTCAAATAGTATCGTATATTCCTATAATTTAACTCAACATCGCATTTAATTGTGGCTTTTATCGTGTTATGTTTACGTTAAATCGTAAAGAGTGCAAATTTTCGACTTATATACGATGTGTCATTTATTCATCGTACTGCGTTACAAACAAAATCGGATAAACATCGCTAAGCTTTTTAAATCGAATTTGTTATTACAAATTCAATCGCATACGATATCAAACCAACTCGTTTAAGAAAACAATCGAATTTGCACGTATATGGCCTCCACTTTTGCACGTATAAGCTATATTTTTTGCATTCTATACGATTTGTTTACTTACATATAAGTTTGTATATCATAAAGCCAACTTTCAATATACGTGCATTTTGGTTGTCTGGGTATATAGGTCAGTCAGACAGACAGACAGACAGACAGACAGACAGACAGACAGACAGACAGACAGACAGACAGACAGACAGACAGACAGACAGAGCAGACAGACAGACAGACAGACAGACAGACAGACGGACAGACAGACAGAGCAGACAGACAGAGCAGACAGACAGACAGACAGACACGGACAGACAGACAGACAGACAGACAGACAGACAGAACAGACAGACAGACAGACAGACAGACAGACAGACAGACAGACAGACAGACAGACAGACAGACAGACGAGACAGACAGACAGACAGACAGACAGACAGACAGACAGACAGACAGACAGACAGACAGACAGACAGACAGACGAGACAGACAGACAGACAGACAGACAGACAGACAGACAGACAGACAGACAGAACGGACAGACAGACAGACAGACAGACAGACAGACAGACAGACAGACAGACAGACGGACAGACAGACAGACAGACAGACAGACAGACAGACAGACAGACAGACAGACAGACAGACAGACAGACAGACAGACAGACAGACAGACAGACAGACAGACAGACAGACAGACAGACAGACAGACAGACAGACAGACAGACAGACAGACAGACAGACAGACAGACAGACAGACAGACAGACAGACAGACAGACAGACAGACAGACAGACAGACAGACAGACAGACAGACAGACAGACAGACAGACAGACAGACAGACAGACAGACAGACAGACAGACAGACAGACAGACAGACAGACAGACAGACAGACAGACAGACAGACAGACAGACAGACAGACAGACAGACAGACAGACAGACAGACAGACAGACAGACAGACAGACAGAACAGACAGACAGACAGACAGACAGACAGACAGACAGACAGACAGACAGACAGACAGACAGACAGACAGACAGACAGACAGACAGACAGACAGACAGACAGACAGACAGACAGACAGACAGACAGACAGACAGACAGACCAGACAGACAGACAGACAGACAGACAGACAGACAGACAGACAGACAGACAGACAGACAGACAGACAGACAGTAAGAAGTGCGCTGCAGGTGCAAGGTGAACTAGGAGATGAGCCGATTGACAATCCGGTTGAGGAAAAAAATACAGGGGCATGCAGACGGCGGCGATCCGTCTGGCTACAGCCTCTGCCAACAAACTGTTGGCGGTAGGTAAAGTAAAAGTTGGGTGGTCAGTATGTCCGCTAAAAGTCACCCTCGAGTCACAAAAAGAGATGGAACGATGCTATAAGTGCATGGGATTCGGCCACCTGTCGAGAAACTGCGAGGGTCCTGACAGATCGGATCGGTGCCGAAGGTGCGGAGAGAAGAGGTCATATCGCTAGTGACTGCAAGAAGCGACCTAGGTGCATGCTCTGTACAAACGGAGGATGACAACGACCACATCACGGGAAGCTACAAATGCCCGGTGTATCAAAAAGTGCGGGCGAGCCAACAATGATCGAGATAATCCAGATAAATCTGAACCATTGCGACATCGCGCAGCAACTGTTGCAGCAGTCAACAACGGAAACCATGTGCGACGTTGCAATCATTGCAGAACCGTATCGAGTACCCTCGGAAAACGGCAGGTGGGTGGTAGATAGAGCAGGAATGGCTGCCATACATGTTATGTGGTAAATATCCTATCCAAGAAGTGGTTTCGAGCACGCACTGAAGGCTTCGTGATTGTCAAAATCAACGGAGTCTTTGTATGCAGCTGCTACGCACCACCATCGATGGACGGCGGAACAATACCACCAGATGTTGGATGAACTCACCGTACATTTGATCGGGCGGAGACCTGTCATCATCGCAGGAGACTTTAATGCTTGGGCAGAAGAGTGGGGTAGCAGATGTACCAACGCCCGTGGGTTCAGCCTTCTGGAAGCGCTAGTAAAGTTGGAGGTTCAGCTGGCCAATGAAGGCACCGTTAGCACTTTTCGCAGAGATGGTCGTGAGTCCATTATCGACGTTACTTTCTGCAGTCCGTCGCTGATGAGAAACATGTATTGGAGAGTGAGCGAGGAGTACACAAATAGCGATCATCAGGCGATCAGGTACACAATCGGCAAAGGAACTCAGTTTCAGTACGACGGATGAATACGAACGAACGAAACTGGAGGACAAAGGAGTTCGATAGCGACCTTTTTACAGAAGCACTGCGTGTGGAAAGCACCCTCGGACGCGGAAGAGCTGACAGCATGGCTGACTGCGGCATGTGACACCACCATGCCGAGGAAGACGAAGCCAAAAACAAACGGCGCCCAGTATGCTGGTGGAACGAGGCAATCAGTAACCTTCGTGCTAGTTGTCTCAAAGCCAGAAGGCGAGTTCAGCGAGCAAAAACGGAAGCGGATAGAGAAGTGCGTAGGGTGGCATTCCGGGCGGCCAGAACCGCATTAAAACGAGAAGTACGGAGAAGCAAGTCCAGCTGTTTCCAGGAACTGTGCCAAGATGTCGATGCAAACCCTGGGGCAACGCTTACCGAGTAGTTATGGCAAAGTTTAAGGGTCAAGCGACACCGGTTGAAGGATGCCCGGACAAGCTGAAGACGATCGTGGATGGTCTCTTCCCGCAGCACGACCCTACGGCATGGCCACCAACACCGTACGGCAATGAAGTGGCAGGAGCAACTGGTGGTACACGAGTCTTCAACGATGAGCTCTTGTCAGTGGCAAAGGGCTGAAGGTGAACAAAGCTCCGGGTCCGGATGGAATTCCCAACGTGGCATTGAAAGCGGCACTGCAGAGGTATCCCGACATTTTTAGGAGTGTGTTGCAGAACTGTCTAGAAGAGGGAGATTTCCAGACAGGTGGAAGATTCAGAAGCTGGTGCTACTACCAAAGCCAGGAAAGACGCCAGGGGAACCAGCATCGTATCGACCCATATGCTTGTTGGATGTACTCGGCAAGCTGTTGGAAAAGATCATCCTAAACAGGTTGATGAAGTGCACGGAGAACGAGCATGGCTTGTCAACAAACCAATTCGGGTTCCGGAAAGGAAAGTCAACGGTGGATGCAATTCGGATTGTCATCGACAGTGCGTATAAGGCACACAAGCAGCAGAGGAGAGGTAATCGATATTGTGCGGTGATAACGATGAGACGTCAAGAATGCCTTTAATAGCGCTAGCTGGGAAGCCATCGCCGAAGCGCTACACAGAATCAAGGTGCCTGACTATCTGTGCAAGATTTTGAGTAGCTACTTCCAGAACCGGGTTTTGCTGTACGATACACAAATGGGCCAGAAGTCGACAAGGATCACGGCGGGAGTGCCACAAGGTTCCATCCTTGGACCGACGCTTTGGAACGCAATGTACAATGGTGTGTTAACATTGCAGTTGCCAACGGGAGTCAAGATCGTTGGTTTGCAGACGATATTGTCCTGACAGTTTCAGGCGAGACGCTAGAGGAAGTGGAGATGTTGGCGACCGAAGCGATTGGCATGGTTGAGAACTGGATGCGCGAAGCTAAATTGCAGATAGCACACCACAAAACGGAGCTGCTAGTGGTCAGCAATTGCAAAGCGGTGAAACGGGCGGAAATCGTCGTTGGAGGGCATGTCATAGCCTCGAAGCGAGCACTGAAGTACTTGGGAGTGATGATCGACGACCGGCTGAACTTCAACAGCCACGTCGATTATGCCTGCGAAAAAGCGGCAAAGGCTATTAACGCAATAGCCAGAATTATGCCGAATAGCTACGGACCTACCAGTAGTAAGCGGCGTCTACTAGCTAGCGTTTCCTCTTCAATACTGAGGTACGGTGGGCCAGCCTGGATCTCGGCGTTGGAAAGCAAGAAAAATCGTGCTAAACTAAACAGAACGCATCGTCTCATGGCCATGCGAGTTGCGAGCGCTTATAGGACCATCTCTTTGGAAGCAGTATGTGTTATCGCCGGAATGATTCCTATCGACATTATCCTGGTCGAGGACAGTGAGTGCTACACGAGGAAGGAAACCAATGGTGTTCGGAAGATCATGCGAGCGGCATCGATGGCGAAATGGCAGCAGGAGTGGAACACGGCGAGAAATGGTAGGTGGACACACCGGCTTATACCGGTTCTGTCGTCTTGGACAAACAGGAAACATGGCGAAATTAACTTTCACTTGACACAGTTCCTGTCTGGTCATGGATGTTTCAGAAAGTATCTGCATCGGTTTGGACACGCAACGTCACCCGTCTGTCCAGCGTGTAGACACGTAGAAGAAACACCGGAGCACGTGATCTTCGATTGCCCAAGGTTTGAGGAAGTTCGGAGGGAGATGCCAGTACTTAATACGGAGAACATCATCAAGGAAATGTGTCGAGAGGAGAGCACCTGGAATGCCGTTAATAGTGTAGTGACGCAAATTATGACTGAGCTGCAGCGCGAATGGAGGAAACATCAGCGGTCAAGCAGCGTCGGTGTCCCACGAGGTGACTGTGAAGGAGGGCACGTTATGACGGCCGGCTACTCCATATCGGTACACGTCTCGATGGGTGCATAAAACAGCACAAAATAATGGCGAGAGTCGCAAGACCAAGACAACAGAGAGGTGCATGACGAGATACAGCGTTTCTTACTCAGCCGCTGGTGAACAGACCTCCTTGGTGAGACAGACGCTCGGCACGCACCTCCTCAATCTAGCTGAAGTCAGAAGGACAACAGTGCCCAGGCTGCACTACCAGCTAAGTACGCAACCACTAGCTGGCGGTCTTTGTCATCTGCTGACCCGTGGAAGCATGAGGTAGGAACTTGTGAGGACCAGAGCTATGTTGCGGGGACGCACGGTCCATCACAGTTGTCGACTCACCATTTTGCAGCCTCATTCGCTTTATGTACATAAGATAACGCAGAAAATTACATGTTTCTTTCAAACTGTGTATGCTAATGGTTTTCGTATAACTTCACTCTACAAACTATCATTAAGGAGGCCAAATCTAGTTACTGGAACTGATATCCGGATCAAGCGAGTTGAACCACAGAAAATTCCAAAAATTTTACCCTTTACCTCTTTTTTCTTAACCAAATGTGAGGGTGAATTATCTTCTGAAATAGCTGAAAAAAAGAAACAATATTAATATATATGGAATTGCTTTGAAATATAGTTGGGATCAGATCAAATATTTTTCCCGCACCTCGTACTAACCTTATATCAAATGTTACCTGTAAGGTACTTTTTCAATGAGAATATCCTAATTTCAAATTGAAATACCATAGGGCGCTTGTTCAATGCCTCATTGCAAGTCTGAGATCTGAGCTTGTGACTTTCAAGCGTTCCAATTTCGATTGTAGATGACTGGTGTGGTGAACTAAAAGCACTATTCCACGAGTTTTTGAATGTCCAAGCTAATGGATCAATAGCACATTTTATCACTTTTTTAGCCCGTTCACGCAAAACTGTCGCTTTTCTTCTTTTAATAAGACGTGACGTGACATTTTTTACTTCGTTAAAGGGGGATATACAGTTAGAACGAGAAAAAAAAACTAATTTTTGAAAATAAAATTTCAAGTCGAAGTTTTTACTCCAATCAATCGAAACTTTTTTGCAATTATAGGTGTATCCATATAATATACACAAATTTTGTTTTCAATTTTTTTTCAACAAAATGGCGGCAGTTGGAGTGTGTTGAAAAAGTCTTTGTATTTTGCTTGTGCCGGCTCTCCTGGTCTCAGTTTTGATCTGAAACTTGCCAACTCAAAAAATTACGTTAATTAAATTAACAGTTACTAGATAAATTAAAAAAAGAGTAGAAAAAAAATTTGCACTTTTGGCGTTACTTTTTGAAAAAATTCACATTTTTTCCGCCATTTTACCACATTTTTCCATACTTAATAATAAACTATTACAATAATATTTAATTCATGTAGAAGGTAATACTATAATAAAAAAATCATACAGGTTTCAGCTTAATCGAATAATCAGTTTTTGAGCTATCACCGGCATAAACTCCGAAAGTGATGTTTTGAGAAAAACGCGTTGAAAGTTTTAATTATCGGTCTGCGTGTGAATAAGGCTTCTTCGAAAAGCGATGAAAAGAAACATTTTGAGTTCGAATTTCGAAAAAAGTTTTGAAAGCGTATTCTACGGGAAATTAACTACCTTTTTCTGCAACAAGAAATATTGAATATTTTGGCCATTCTAACTGTATATCCCCCCTTAACCAAAACTTTTATCAGTCCCACACACTCGCGCAAACAGTTGCTGACAACACTGCGCTATGCAATGCTACGCACAGCTTAGAGTGAATTAGAAAAAAGCAAAACGCGTAATTTTGAGACCGGGTGCACATTTTTTGCACCATTCTCGTTAATTTAACAGTTTTTTTGCCCACTGAACTTTTCAAGAACGCGATGATAATTGATTTTTAAGTGAAAGTTAATAGTGGTTTAGTGGCTACGGGAAGTGGATATACAGTTTTTTTTTTGTGAAAAGTTAATTAGCGGATCCTGGTTTTAAAAATGTCAACAATGACGACAAAACCTTACCTGCTCTGTGGAAATCGGCACCAGTTGATCGATTCAGAGTGTTTTTGGTGAATTAAACAGTTTAAATTGATTAAATATGGTGTTCTGCTGTCCTATTAGCAGAATGGTAATGATTCATTGCCGGTAAGTGGATTAATTTGGAATATTTTGTTGAGCTAACCCAAAGTGTGCTTGTGTGGATGAGGAATCCATCGCTGCTGTCATGAGGGGATTCCATCCTGTTTGTTTTATTACTCCGGTATATTATTGCGAACTATGCGAACTCCGTCAAATCTCCCGGATGCGACATTCTGCATTGTACTGTCACCGAAACAAATTGATTACTTCGCTCAAAAATAAACAAAAATAAAACAAAAATACACCCATTAACATCGAACGAATCTTTGCTTCCGCAAACCATAAATCATTTGCTCTAAACAACCCATCACTGCTGAGGCATTCCGATTTATTTAAGGTCGTAAATTGAGCACCCTGAACTGTTATCAAATGCTGGCGATTAAATTGTCCTCGCAAGATTTGAAGATAAATCAACCAACACTTAATTCCCACATCATCAACCAACGCGGTCACCATTTGTCATCTTGCGCAATCTTCCCAGCCAATATAGAACGAAACCAGGGTGTTCATTTTAGCCGCCAGCTCCGGTACATGTGTTCGGAGTCCAAAAGTAATCCACAAAAATGACAAGTGATAAAGCTCATCAATTAATTATCACTCGCAGAGCACGGCATGCATTGGACGGGTCGTTGCTCGGCTGATAACAGCAAATCCCCCTCTTGGAAGCACCGATCAATAAATCCTATTTATTGAACACTTTGTCTTTTATCACATAGTACAAAGTACCAACGAATCTTATCTAAAGTTGAACCACCGCTGCCAATACGGTTGACAGTAGCAATAGTACGGATACTGCGGTAGCTGTTGCAGAACTATTATCGTCAGTCGGTGGTTTCGCTACGTAGTAATCTCCAATCCCGGCGGCATATGCCATCAGGTGCGGCAACGTGTTCTGTTCGTAGTTTCCGACGAAAATGTGCGACAGAGGTCCGGACGAGTAAACGTTGACGTCTTCAGCACCGTGAGCTTCCGAACTCAATGGCGCCGTTGCCAGGTAGCGTTGACTAGTTTTGGCAAAGTTGTAGCCGGAGATGTCAATGCGTTGCGCTAGGTTGTCCGCCTTGTAGGTATAGGAATAGCCCGGTCCATTGGCGTAACTCAATGTGGTGTATGGCAGGTAGTCTTTATCGCTGATGTCCGCGATGCCAAGAACGTCCTGTCCTCGTTTCTGCGGAGGAACAAATTGATTAGAGGTTTCCAATTTGGGCCTCAGATTGACTTACCGTATAGCCATTGTAGGTCATTGTGTGACTATGATCTGCGCTGACTACGATCAGCGTATCTTCTTCACTAGTTAACTTCCGCGCATGTTCGATAGCTTTTGAATACTCTGCCGTCTCGTCCAGGGCAATACGAGGTCTGGTGGAATGATGTGACAAATCGATCAATCCACCCTCCACAAATAGAACGTACCCTTCATCGCTCTTTTGCAGCATCTTGATGGCAACCTCAGTCATCTCCGATAGAGTTGGTTCCATGCTTACGGCATTCTGCTGCTGGACTTCCAAATTGTACAACATGTGACTGGATTCGAACAGGCCGAACAGATAGTCGGTGTTTTCCACGTCCACCGTGAGCAATCCCGTCCGATTCCACACGTACGATGAAGTTCCCATACCTTCGTGAACTTTTGACCACTCTTGGATCAGATCTTTTCCATCCGTTCTGTATCCCTTGGACCCCTCCTCGTCGGTAACGCTATCCGGAAGGAAGTTTCGTCTTCCACCACCTAGCACAACTTTAAAGTTCTTCGATACCTCATTTTGCACCAGTTGACTGGCAATGTCGATCGTCTTCGCCGGATCGCACTTGTCAGCAACTACATCGGCATCAGTTTCCCATCCACGATCTGCACTCTTTGCGTAGCTTGCTGCCGGAGAAGCATGCGTAATACGAGTATTCGTCACAATTCCGGTAGCCTTTCCGGCATCCTGAGCCCACTTCATCAGGCCGTCGATTTCGGTAGTGTTGTTTTTCTCGTAATCACAGGTATAGCGGGGAATCGATGCCACCACATTCAGCATGCCGTAGTTGATCTTAACACCGGACATGTATGCCGTTCCCGTGCACGCCGAATCGGCCACTTGGCGGTTCACACAGTAGGTCTTCGCCTGTCCGAGATGCGGGAATTTTTCAAACGACAGGAATGTATTTTCGTTGCCGAGATACATCCGAGTGGCTGCCACAGTCTGCGGTGACATGCCATCACCGATGAAGAAAATTACGTTCTTCGCTTTCTTAGCGGATTGGGGCTTCTGGTAAAGTTTCAACTTCAGAGTGTCCTGCGCTGCGTCAATCCAGTGTTTGGAGTGCGTCTCCGCTTCCGTGAAGGCATTTTTCTCCTTTTTTTCCGGCAGAAGATTCCGACGGTGATAGTGATCCTTCTCGGGAACTGGATCCGGTTTTTCCACGAGCACCTGTGCTGTCACTATTGCTACAACGCAAAAGACGGCTAACACCTTGAGTCCCATGTTGACGCTTGTCCAGACCGAATGCGACTGATGGCAAGAATATGAAGTTAATCGCTTTTTTTTCTGCAATATAATCGAACCAGACAAGTAATCAATTTCAGACCGAAGGATTTTGACCGGGTGATTTCAGATTACGATTGAGAACGCAAAACCCAGCGAATATCTATCACTTGTTTGTTTTTATTCAAATCTGACTTAACAATTCGACAATCGCTTTGCACAGCAAAACGCATTTACAATAACATAGGAACTAGTAACTAGCAACACTTGAGTTGAGCAAACAGTGCGGCAGCAGCGCAAACAATCGTCAACTGAATGCACACCAGCAGCGACGATCCCGATCCACCACCGTCTCCGTCCTCCTCTCCGCGGGCCTCCAGGTACCGGCCGATCTTGGCCGCGTAGGAAATCAAATCCGGCAGAACATTCTGCTCCATGTTTCCCTGGAATACGTGCGCCATCGGACCGCTGGCAAAGATGGCCACGTCTTCTCCGCCGTGGGTTTCCGCGTTCAGTGGAACCGTGGCCAGATATTTGGTTTCGTAGTCGTCCTTATCGAACCCGGTGATGTTCACCCGTTCGGCGGGGTTGTCCTCCTTGTACGTCCGGTAGTAACCTTCGCCGTTGGCATAGCTGAGAGTGGTGTACGGCAGCCCATCTTCGTCGCTGATGTCTGCGATGCCAAGGATGTCACTGCCGCGTTTCTGCGAAGGAAAATGGTTGGTTGTTATTCGAGAAAGATTTCTTCGAGATTCGATCTAATCTATTTCGGTTTTACGACACTCGGCCGTGGAGCAATGTTTGTCTAGACAATTGGGTATGTTGAAAGAGATTGTAAGTTCACGTGGGCGTGGATATTTGTCAGATTGTTTTGGCAGCTTGGTATTTCATGTGTTTGGCGATAAGCTCGAGATTATGACCAGAAGAAAATTGGCAATTCGCTAGCTGGAATATGTTGATTTACAATGCGATTGACACCAGCAGATTGGAACCAATGGCGTTAAACGCCCCTCAACAATTGAAGCAAATGTTTCAACATCAATCATAATTTATCTCGTGAACAATGCCGAAGATTAGTAAAGACGTCCTTTTTTTATTGTTATTTGAGACATACGGAGACATAAATAGAAACTATTACCGACTTCTCTATTTTTTTTACCGAAGTCTGAACAACTGTTCGGTAAAACATCGGCCTTACCTGGGTAACCAACATGCAGTTCGAAAGCGTCTTAACGGCAGCCTATCAAGTAATTAAGTTGCCCTAAATGCAACATAAATGCCACTTTTTGCCCAATATACGGCTGCTTTACTGCAATGCCACGATAATGTTTCATTAATGCAATTTTGCGTGCGAAAAGCTTATTATAGGGTACAAGCATTTAAATAGCTTTTGAAATTCAGCTTTAACACAGATAGCATTCAAGACGTTGATATAATGCTAATATAATGCTTATAGCCTCTGAAATGATGATTTAGGGTACTACAGATTTTGTGGTTACGCGGGTCGTTCTGCTCAAAATTAGTTTTAAAACCTTGTTAAAATGATCAAGTCTTATTATCGTAGTAAGACGTTAGTTTATAAGTGTATCAAATAAACTTTGTTGAGATGATAGTGTTGTTTGATAGAAGCAAGGCACGATTTCGATGTAGACGTAGTCAAAAAAAAATCGCACCCATCTGGCTCAGTCGAGACACCAACTCGAGCAAAGCCGTTATGCTGGAATTGAATTAGCTCACAGCCGATCACACCCCATATACCTGTCGAGGTTATGTAAATGTTCCTTTACAATATAGAAACATAACCAAGCTGATTCCAACACTAGTAGCCCCGGAGATTGCAAAACCTCTAATTTTCTGAATATTTTCGGAGTGCGTTTGGTTTCAAGCTTGTATTCCAAAATGAACATTCCAACAAACATCGGTGTTGAATTAGAGCTTGTTCAAACTGTTGACGTACAATTGATCTCAGCAACCTATACCTTATGATTGTATGAAGTCTAGAGAATAAAACTTTTCATTCCTTTGTCAACCACCAACCAGTAAAGGTGTATTTAGTTTCACTCTGTTAAAAGGTTATGGGCCCACACAAACCCAAACCGAGAAATTTCTGAAAGCAGCTGAAAATCCGTTACGATGGGAGACGACGAGAAGTTCCTCAAGATCAAGCCCTTCAATGGTACGGGTTTCAACAACTGGCGGTTCAGGATGTTGGCGTTCCTGGAACAGCTGGAAATCGCGCACTGTGTCGAGAAAGAATCGAATGAGGAAGACTTCTGGAACATCCTGGAAACGGATTCGGCAGGAGTCAAGAAAGAAAAGGAGAAGAAAAAGGCGTTCCGAAAAAAGCAGGACAAGCAGGGCCGTTCGGTCCTGATTGGTGCGGTTGCCGATAGTCACCTGGAGTACATAAAGGACAGAAGAGTCCAAAGGAAATCTGGAGCGGTTTACATGAAGTTTTCGAGCGCAAGAGCCTGACGAATCGGTTCATGCTGAAGTGGAAACTATTGGAGATGAAGCACGATGAAGGTTCTAGCCTGGAGAACAATTTTCTTCGTTTCGATCAGCTAGTTCGAGAACTGAAGTCAACCGGTGCGAAAAATGGACGAGGACATTGTGTGCCACCTGATGCTAACCATTCCGGTTTTGTACGATTCGGTGAATACGGCGATGGAGGCGGTATCGGAGAAACTGACTTTGGAGTTTGTGAAGGGAAAGTATCTGGACGTAAGCTGCCGGCCAATCGAGATTCGGAGGAAGTTGCTTTTGCTGGAAAGTCCGGTAAATACCGTCTGAAGTGTTTCGGCTACGGAAAAATTGGCCACAAGCGTGCTGATTGCCTGGAATCTGGACAACGCCAAGAGCAACCCCGGGATCACGAGAAGAAGAAATTCACGAAGCCCAGTGCTGCAGCGAAAACTGTGTCTTTTGTTGCCGGGTTTGGGTCAGCATCAGATCAGAAATCGCGGTGCTGGTACCTAGATAGCGGGGCATCCGATCATATGGCGAACCAGAGACAGCTGTTCCGTAACCTGAAGGAGCTCGAAAATCCTGCATGGATAGCAACAGCAAAGAAAGGCGTCAACCTGGTCGCTAGGCATCATGGGGAAATCAACGTGTGCTCAATAGTTGATGGTGAGGCAATCCATATCCGTATCGAGAATGTCCTGTTCGTTCCCGAGCTGGCGCTGAATCTGTTATCCCTGCGTCGGCTGGAAAGTTCGGGAAAGAAGGTGATTTTCTACAAGGGCAAGGTAGTTGTCGAGGATGAAGATCAAGCCGTCGTGGCAACTGGAAGGCAAGTTGGTGTGCTGTATGCGATGGATTTGCAGTACCAAGCGATGCCAAACAGTGCTATGGTAACGGGCAAGATAACGAAGGAGCTGGAACTGTGGCATCAACGCTTCGGCCACATCGGTAATGGAAACCTGATGAAACTGATCAACAAGAACATAGTGGACGGATTGGAACTGGCCAGCTCCGTGAAGCCTGGAAGCTCAGAGTCTATTGTCTGCGAGCCGTGCCTTGATGGCAAGCAAACTCGAGAGCCGTTTACTAATCGTGAAGGAAAGCGGACAACCCGTCCGTTGGAGCTAGTGCATAGCGACGTCTGTGGTCCGAATTCTCCTGTGTCGTGGGACGGCATGCAGTATTTCATCACGTTCACGGACGATTTCACTCATTTGACGGTCGTCTACCTGATGGCGTCGAAGGATGAAGCGTTGGAGTGCCTGAAGACGTACGAGGCTATGGCAAGATGTCTCGTCTTCGCTGCGACAACGGTGGCGAATATAGTGGCAAGCAAGTCAAAATGTTCTGTCGACAGAAAGGTATCCAGCTGGAAATGACGGTACCATATACACCGGAACAGAATGGCCTGAGCGAGCGGTTGAATCGTACCATTGTCGAGAAGGTGCGAGCAATGCTGTCTGGAAGTGGTGTTTCGAAGCGCTTGTGGAGTGAAGCTGTATATGCGGCTGTGTACCTGATCAGTCGTAGTCCGACAGTGGCTGTAGATAACAATCGTACGCCCTTTGAAGTCTGGAACGGAAGAAAACCGAATGTGAAACATCTTCGTGTTTTTGGGGTGGAATGTTATGTCCATGTCCCGAAACAAGAGCGAAAGAAGCTGGACTCGAAATCTGAAAAGGCGATCTCCGTGGGATACGCTCCGAATGGATACCGTGTTTGGAACAATAGGAAGGTTTTTGTTGCTCGAGACGTCGTGTTCAACGAATGTAAGTTCAACGAAGCCTTGCCGGATGATATCGAAAATGAAGAAGAGCAGCTGATTGTCATTCAAGATCGTGTCCAACAGCCGGTTCCTATCGATGGAGACGATTCTTTTCCTGAAAACAACGACGAACCTTAAGCTACTGCTGGAGATGAACTTTACGATACGTTGATTGATGAAGCTGCTGGTGGTGATCCTACTGAATGTGAGATACGAAAAAGTGGTAGAAATTGTGCACCCCGTACCTGACACAAGGACTACAACTTATCGGCGTTTGCATTGAATGCCGAGGAGTACGTCGACAACATCCCAAGCAACATAGCGGAGTTGAAGAAGCGCGATGACTGGCTGCTGTGGAAGGAAGCAATTGAAGCTGAACTTTCATCTCTAGAGAAGAATGGAACGTGGACTTTGACCAAGCTGCCTGCTGGAAGACGGCCTGTAGGAAACAAATGGGTGTTCACTATCAAGCATGATGGTGAAGAAAAGGTCGATCGATACAAAGCCCGACTTGTTGCTAAGGGTTTCACACAGACGAAAGGCTTCGACTATGCAGAAACGTATTCTCCAGTGGCGAAGATGACGACGTTGAGGATTTTGCTGGCGCTGTCGAACCAGAGGGACCTTCACGTGCAACAAATGGACGTCAAGACGGCGTTTCTTAATGGATCACTTGTCGAAGAAATCTACATGAAACAAGTATCAGGCTTTGAGGCGGGAAAAGATCTGGTCTGCAAGCTCAACAAAGCAATTTTTGGATTGAAGCAGGCATCCCGGAGTTGGAATATGCGGTTCCATACATTCATCACGAGTGTTGGATTCAAACGGAGTCAGTACCGACCACTGTCTCTACCATTGCTCATCGGGAAGCGAAACAATCTACCTCGTAATATAAAAAGTGAACACGAAATTATTGCGACACCGAAAATGTTGCCCAGTACTGCTCCACCGGGCGCAGCTCCAGACAGTTTGGCGGATTCATGTCCTTTGGAACAAAATGGACAGAATTGGCCTCATACCACTCCAGGACACTTTTAGAATAGTGGCATGATGCCAAATCTGGCCAAAATAGCGGAGCTTCGTCGTGCTGCTGCAAGAACGGCAAAAGGCGCTTCTCGAGGCACTCAGATTTGTAGATTTCGCCATTTACTGTGCCCTTTGTCACGAAAGGCTCACTCCTCAGTCCGCAAGAGCAGATGGACTGCCAAATGAGATATTTGGAGGCCAACTTCGACATTTTCTTCTTCTTAAATTTGTCGTCCCCATAGAACTTGCTCTTGCCGGTGAAAAACTCCAACCCCGGAATTTGCTTAGAATCGGCTTTTATATACATTTCGTCGTCCATCACACAGCAGCCATATTTTGTCAGCATCTTCTCGTAGAGCTTCCGTGCCCGAGTTTTAGCCGTCGATTGTTGCCGCTCATCACGGTTTGGGAAGTTCTGTACCTTGTATGTATGTAGTCCAGCTCTCTTCTTTGCATTCTGGACGTAGCTCTGCGACATGCCGATCTTTTTAGTCAAATCACGGCTTGAGACGTTGGGATTTGCTTTAATCATCCGCTTCGCCTTTCCCTCCGTCTTTTTGTTCTCCGGTCCCGGTTTTCTTCCAGCTCCTTTGCCGTGGTCCAACGTCAACCGCTCCTGGAACCGATTCAACACTCTGGAGACGGTTGAATGGTGAATGTTCACCATTTTTCCCAAACTATTCAGAACAGAACAAAGGACCTACAGTTGTAATCAAAAGCTTTCTGGGCTATGCAAAGCTACCATGTGTATTGAAACATATTCATAGAGCATCTTGGAAGAACAACAGACAATACGAGAGAATCTTTGGATGTTCTAGGTTATCCAAACTATCCTGGTCTTCAAATCGTAAAATCTTCAGCTGTATCTGTAGCTTTTTGGACCAAGCAAAGTAACAATATGTTATTCGCCAAATTAAATAAGTCATCTGGAAGGTAAATATAGTGAGTTATCTTGGGATGTTCTAGGTCACCAAAACTGTCCTCAAGTTCAGAAGATCGGATCGACAGTCGTAAAATTAGCTTTTTAACGAATCTTTTGTAATATTTTGGCTGTACAATAAGAAAGTGATTGAAAAAAAACCAGGAATTTTCTTAAAGATATGTTAAGTCGTCCAAACTGCCCTGCAGTTCAGAACTTGAGATCTACTGTTGTATTCATGATACAGTGTTACGATTTGAAAATATAACATATCGAATATCCTTGGATCTTCCTGGAATTTCTGTTTATTAACTGAACTATTTGAGAATCCTGAAAACATTGTTCATCGATGTGATTCAAATATTGCCAATAATAATGCTTAGCGACCTGTTTATGTTAGTTAGAAAAACCCGCATTAATCCACCGATGGTGAGACTGAACCCTTCTTACATTTCACCAGAATTACAAACTCAAATGTGGGCAATATTGTACTGGATACATATTTTCATCAGAAATTCCAAGAAGATTCAGAAATATTCAATATGCCATACATTCAGTTTATAAAGTGAACTATTTGTCAATCCTGAACGTATTGTTCAGCAATGTGATTAAAATATTACCATCAATAGTTTTTAATGACCTGTTTATGTTAGTTATAAAAGAAGAGAAATTACATAAATATTAGAAAATTCATATAATCAGTCCATAGAATGCATTATTAGACAATGCTAAGTGTTAATTATGATTATTGATATGGATTCAAGATGCTTAATAAGTACATGTTCGTTGAAAATAGTAAATGGAGACTTTGTGTAATTTTCGAATATACTCGTTACAGTTCAAAACCAGACCACTCAAGCCAATCGATGCTGCTGTAATTCTATAGAGTCGCATAGTGTGGCTAGTCCGCTGTATGTGCTATACAACGCACCAGATGCGACACAATAGATTGGTGTGATTGGTCTTGTTTGGTTTTGCACTGCAACGAGTATATTTTCATCTCACAATTATGTGCTGTCAGGTATTGTTTTGGTCATATCTCCATGAAGGATTATTCAATCATAATGAAATTTCAACCAAATATTGGGACCAACAAAACTAAAATCGGTAAACATGTAATCGGAGACTAAACTGTTTGATTACTATTATGATAGGCCGTCAAGTACTGTTTCGTTCATATCTTCGTAACGAAATGTCCGCATGAAAAAAAAATCAATAGCGTTCTATGAGAATGTGTAGCTTCCATTTTCCGTCAACAGAACTGAAATCGGTTCATAAATAGCTAAGAAACCGATGTGACATTATTTGTAATGCACACACACTCGTCGAGCTGGTTTATGTCGAATGGTTTATGAAACTCGGCCCTGTGGGCCTCGGATAAAAAGTCGAGTTTTCAAGCGATCTTAATACCCTTCTATATAGAATTCTTGATGTAAGAAGGGTAAAACGTTAGAGCAAAATAACTTATTTTTATAAGGACACCCTAATGGCTGGCCCAGAATTGATACGTTGCGGATGCGTCCACATGAATTTGACAGTTTTCCCATGGTTTTTTTTTTTCTCAAATTTACGTCAACGAGACGCAAACGTATCTATTGTGGATGACCCTTAAGCTACGTAGGAAAACATGCTCTTACTCGGTTATTTCAAAAGGTACAGACAAATTTACCCAATAAAAGTTGCTGATCATTTTCTGATGTACAATTTTTTTTGAAAAAAATGCAAATAAATAGGCAAGATTTTCGATTTCTCTGAAAATAAGGACCACCTCGATATTTCCTTCACACCAAAAGAATGGCCTAATCATATAAAATAACTTTTTTAAGTCAATTCGGGTCCAAAGTTTCAAACTCAGGCTAAAAATGCATTGCACCTGGATAAAAGCAACCATGCAATTACAATAAAATAATATAAAAAACTCTAAAAACTATTTCCGACCATGAATCTTATTTGCTATGTATCAGATATATGAAAAATGCATATTGTCATTACAATAGACCTACTATTCACTCCATATGCTGGTATTTTCAACAATTGTGAAGCAATACAATCAACAGTAATTAACTCAAATTTGGTCAAAAAAATATATTTTTTCTATGGTTAAGATACATAAAAAGTCCCCTTTTCTGTTGTGGTTGTTTCAATTTACATTAGATTCTATTGTAGAAACACTAACTCCTCCTTTTTTTTGAAATCGTATAAAAGGCAAAACCGGCGCCGGCCTCGTCCGAATGCGGATCAAGTTGGGAATGGATAGGAGGAGGACGTGGTGTTGACGTGGTACTCGCTTTAAAGAAAACCGCGGAGTTCCATAAAAAACGAATATCCAATAATAATACCTCCTAACAGAAATATTCAAACACATCCCTAGTAAAAATTTTAGTTGTATTCCAGCCGTGTAGAACTCTTTCCGGCTTTGTTGATAAAACTGTCCACCAGCTCCTCCTCTATGCATCTTTTAAGCCGAATTTTGTACAAAGTGGCTCACCCTATAGACGGCTGTGAAAACAAATTAACAACACCTTTATAGGACCATAATAATTTTGAAAACATTCTAGTGAAAGATGTTATGACCACATGAGGACCTTCATAAAACCTATTGGCTGCCATCAAAACCAACATAGGGCCAAATGGCCACAGCTGTCAAACTTCACTGCGCCATCGTGGTTGGTTTTTGTTGTTCTGCTTTGTTCGATTCTCTGCTCTTCTGATTCATTTAACAGCAAATAAAATCCAAGAAAAAAGTCCAAATGTGGTGGTAAATTTTATTTGAGGTTTCATTTAATAGCGTATCATGCTACCACAATATTCCTCTAATTGGTCGCAGTGGTTTTCACGGCTCTACAAATCATTCTCCAAATACTATGCGCATTTAATTTTATGGTGAATGTTGGCACGATAAGAGCCGAAAATTGAGAAATTATGCGAGTTTACAAAAAAAAAAAAAAAAAATAAATTGAAACAAGTATATTCGATAAATTAATAGGGAGTTTCGTGAAAATTGGTGGAATTCAATAAGGTTATCTTAAAAAAATGCCGAAAGTGGTCCATGATCTACAATTCACTTGCATTTAAAATTTAGTGTATTTTTTTCCCCCCATTGCAATGACTTCTTATATTTCAATATTGGATTGGCGATTGGATGAAATCACAGTCGACTAAAAGTTTGCGTGAATTTGACAGTTTTCCCACATGTTTACTGTCAAATTAACATACTTGTGGGCAGACCTTAAGGGTCACCCACAATAGATACGTTTGCGTTCCGTTGATGCAAATATGACAGAAAACCTATCGGAAAACTGTCAAAGCCATTAACTTCATGTTGCATGTTGATTCGAGCAAATGTAATAGATACACGCTAAAATAATAATACCTGAAACTAGGTATTTCCCATATTTTTCTTAACGCAATAATTCTTTTTTTTACTAATGTTTCAATAGAAAATTTATTCTTGCATTCTTTTGCATTCTTTTATTCGCTCCGGCAGATCCTTGTGGACCAACGTGAATCCCGAGGTGCAATTCGGTTTCACTCCGGAGCGAAAAAATGGACGTGTAAAAATGTTCGGTCGATGCAGAAAAAATGATTCTATAATACTTGTGAAAAGTTGTTTCTCCTTAAGTATCGAATTAAAAATGCTTTTCCGAATAGATAAATTGTTGTTAAAGAAAAAAAAAGTAACGATTAAAAACGGTCATCGTTAACGTTTATCTTCCTTGGATACCATTAACCAATCTAATAAGGTCATCTGTGTTTACGCACAATTTGGGTTTGTGCACTTTTGAGCGATTTTTTTGTATTTTTCAACGATCTTTAGGTATTCTCATCTTAGCGTGTAGCATGCTTTTCGTTACAATACGAGTACGCGATAGGCAAAATTGACAAACTCAAAAGCAAAAGTGATGCCGTACATGCCACTTAGCAGCGAAGCATTATTTATAGGTTTATATTGTTCACTAGCTCCGAATTTTTTTTTTAATTGTATATGAAAGTGCTAAATGATGGATAGTATTGTCATTACCATAGATACACCTTATATGACAGGAAGGAGACATGAAATAAGTAGTGATGTCAACTCATCTCAATATGAAACACGTTCATGTAAATATGCTACATCACATTCTGGCAACAAGTATTCATTTGAGAACTAGTTCACGTAAACAAATGAACAATACAAAGGCAAAATTTCATCGAATTTTTTCAACAGGTTTAAAACTGGTGGTTTGCTAGATTTTTAAATTCACAGTCTTTTCTAGTCTTTGAATCTACAATTTTGTCTAGTTTTACTATGTTCTAGCCAATGTATTCGAAAATTTCTGTAACGAAATTTATGTATACCACATATAGAGGTAGTTTCGTAACTATACAAATTTCGGCAAAGATTTTTCATTAGGGCCTAACTGACAAACGTAAACAATGGCTTCCTAGAAGGGAATTCCCACACAATCTGTACACCTCACATTGCACTGCTGACATAATACTTCGAATGACGTCTAATTTCTTTACCTTTTTAAAAAAAATTAGTTGATAGTGGATGCAAAGAAACCACACATTTGCGATGAGAAAGTTAAAAAATTGCGATCAATCTTTAGGATTACCAAAACAACCATATAAGCCTCTCGAAACAAGCTGGTATGCTTGACTACGGATGAAATTGTACACTAGACTGATGCAAATTTTCAAATTTTCGCTACCTATGTTTTAAAGATTAAAAAATAGGCCCTTATAAGCCTCCAAAATTTTGAAGTCAGAAGTTTGTGTGAGATGGGAAACCTCAAATTTTTATTTGCGTCGCTCTAAAACTATACTGAACCAAGTTGCTGTTGAAGTTTTTTGCTTAACATATATATAGTTGTTGAGAAAACAACAATATTGTTGGTGAGTATCACTTTTCGAATAAAAATTACGGACATAAGTTGTTCATCATTCAAGCCGCAAGTGGCTTATAATTTAGCTCAATGATGATGATACACGAATCTAATGATATTTTGGCCGAATATTCTGAGTTCCGGAAAGTACAACAATGGTACATGGACAACGGAATTGTTCCAAAAACCCTCAATCCACCCAATTGTCCCCTGTTCAGGTCCATTGAAAACTAATAGGCAATTATGAAAAGAAAACACCGAAACGGTGGGTTAGGCCATTTTGCGTCGCTATTAAGGAAAACGTTTGATAATTCCTTCGAAACCGTGACGAATAATGGTTTCACTTAAGTTTCACCTAAACTATGTCCAATTGAGCTCAAATGTTGTAAAAGTTCATATTTTGGGGTAATAAAATTGTGTGACGTTTATTTGAAATTCGGTTTAAATTTCTTTACCATACATTCCGTTCGCACCCCACTGCCAGTGGACAACGCTCCCCGGTCCAGACCTAATAACCAAATCTAATAACTCACCGTGTACCCGTTGTAGGTCATCGTGTGTCCATGATCCGACGACACCACAATCAACGTATCCTCTTCGCTGGTCATCCGGCGCGCAAGTTCAATCGCCCGGGCAAACTCTGCCGTTTCGTCCAGAGCTAGCAATGGTTGCGTTCCGTGATGAGCCATATCAATTTTCGCACCCTCAACGAACAGGAAGAACCCTTTCGTGCTGTTGCCCAGGACGTTCAAGGCCACTTCCACTAGTTCGGTTAGCTTTGGCTTCTCTGTTCCCAGTTGGTGGTCATCAATCTCCAAATTGTACAGAAAGTGCGTACTCTGGAACAATCCCAAAACATGGTCGGTGTTCTTGACATCGATGGATTGAAGGCCCGCCTTGTTCCACACATATTTGGAATTTTTGGGATGAACCTCTTTCCATTCATCAATCAGATTTCTTCCATCCGTTCGGGATCCAGCCTCTTTTTCGTCATCCATCTGCTCTAAAGGAACAAAATGCTTACGACCTCCACCAAAAACAACCTTGAACTTCTTCCCGACATCGCCATGGACCAGCTGGTGGGCTATGTCGGGATACTTGTTAGCATCGCAACCAGCTTTCTTTACGTAGGAGTCGTCTTCCCAGTCCCGATCCGTAACACTGGCGTACGTTCCAGCTGGAGTGGCGTGCGTGATTCGGGAGGTTGTGACCAATCCGGTAGCCATACCAGCCTCCTGAGCCCACTTGAGCAATCCGAGGAATTCGGCTTCAGTTCGGTTGTACTCACAATTGTAGCGTGGAACTTGGGGACCCACGTTGATCATGCCGTAGTTAGTCTTCACTCCGGACAAGAACGAGGTAGCTGTACAAGCCGAGCAGGGTACTTGGCGGTTTACGCAGTATGTTTTGGCCGTGGCCAGATACGGGAACTTCTCGAACGAAAGCATGAGGTTTTCATTACCCATGTACATACGGGTGGCGGCAAGTGTCTGAGTGGACATGCCATCACCGATGAAGAAGACAACGTTCTTGGCTAATGCATTGACTGGAACTTCTTCGAGTTTGGCCTTCAGGATGTCTTGAGCTTTGTTTTGCCAAAATTCGGAAGTTGTTTCAATGGGGTCGTATCCTACGGCTTGACGGGCGCCGTGCAGCTGTGATCGCTTGTGCTTATGATCATTGTCGTAGGTCCGGTGAACTTCATTTGCGAAAGTGGCTGCCATTAGGCAGGCTGCCAGAGGAACTATGAACGCTTTCATTTTTTCGTTATCACTGTTTACACACACACACCCACGCACTTAAACCAGACTCCAAGCTAGACTACATCAATAAAGAAGGGGCCAAAAGCTGGAGCCAAACTAACCGAGCTCTAGCTGAGAGGAAGGTCTTTTATCAACTATTGAAAAGCGTATGTTCGGCTTAAAGAGATAACAAGACGCAATTGATAGGGTTGGTCTTACAAGGGTTCGGGGTATTTGATAAGAAGATTATTTGGATCCATTACGTGTCACCGTCGACAGATGCGATTGTCAACAGGTAACAATCATGCTTTATTGCGCGGAACTTTACACCTCCGGATCATATATCAATTATCGCATGTCTCCCGGCTGTTCTTTGAGTGCTGCACTCGTTATAAAGGAACATTAGGTTCGTCTTATCCGGTTCTTTTCGTGGCTTACCGAATATGTATTTCGGATTTATTCTGTTCGCTATCTAAACGAACATTTTTTATTGCTTCCCGGCATGAAGCGAGGTAATCTGTTATGTTTGGTTTCGTTTGTTTATGGAACGGTAAATAACTACTAGGTAATGCTGCATCTCAAAAAGTAGAATCAGTACAAGTGCAATGTAGTCTTTTTCTGTGGGTCGTTGCGATTAGCACTTGTCCATCTCTCGGAGAAACTTCAACGTTCCAAAATGACCAGCGTTATTTGAAATTCTACAAATCTAACCAAAGACGAGTTAATATAAATCGAATGTCTTTTGGGTTGGAAATACGTTGACTGCCCTGGAGCATAAGCGTATCATCGTGCTTTCCACACAATATGATATACGATTGTATGCTTTAGAAAGACAATCAAGGTAAACTCCTTTAGAGCGTATAAAACCAAGTGGAAGAAAAATCGATCATCGATTATGTGCTTAACAATATTCACTTTCACTTTTTTTAAACACTATTTTTCAAATTGAAACACTTCATTGAAACACTTTTTCAAATTTTCGCTAGTAAACGAGAGCAAATTCCTTTGAATTCTACTACGAGCTTATCTTTTGACAGATAGGCCTATTTTTTTACAATATTCCCAATAACGCATGAGTCTACGAAAAAATAAGAGCGCAATTTAAATAAAACGCATCCATAATGGAGGTAGTACCAATCGTGGTTGGATTGGAATAAAATACCTGCTATATCAAAGAAATTCTGCAGTTCTGCTCACAAGTTGGCTACATGACGTTAAACTAGATTGGATGGAACATTTGAGTTGAAAACATATTTCCTTTATTGTAAAAATGACTTTAAAATATCGTTTTTAAAATAAGTGAATATAATCTACCAAACTTATGTTTTCATACGCAACATGCATTATTAACTAACGGTTAAAATAGATATTATTTCACATGAATTCCATTTTATTGCTCGTCATTATCTTAAATAATGTAATCGGAATGTAATGTTAGCCTAGATCCTTCATTCGGCTTACATACTTAGATTTTTTTTACAGAAATCTGTAAAGTTTTACCGAACAGCTGAACGTTCAGTAATCCGATTTTACAGATTTCGGTTAAATTTTAAAGACATCTGTAAAAAAATTAAATACAGTAACTGTTGACAATCACAGCAACCCTTGATTAGTCTGTAAGTTAATTGCTTACCACATGTGTTGTATACAACAACACCATAGCAACGCCGGTTACTATGGAATAGTAAATAACAACTGCATAGAAACCATAACCATATAAATACCACCTGTATCATTCGAGTAAGTTCAGTTAATAAACCACCATAGAACGTTAAAACGTGTTTCTCTTTAGGTTATGGGCCCAGACACGCCATACCTAAGAGTGCAGTAAAAAGAAAATTCTTGAAGCCGTTCCAGATCCAGGATGTCCAGCGCAAAGAAAGCAGGAATCGTGCAGTTTGCCGGTGAGGGCTACGACACGTGGAAATTCCGAGTAGAGACTCAGCTTTCGGCCCACGGAGTGAAGGAAGCAATCACACAGGACCCACCTGTGGAAGAGGCAGCAAAACCGGCATTCCAGGAGAAGGATGAGAAGGCAAAAGCTCTTCTGGTGGCGTACATAGCGGACAGCCATTTGGAGTATATTCGCGACAAGGAAACCGCAAAAGCAATGTGGACGTCACTGGCAAACACCTTCGCAAAGAAAGGTTTTGCTGCTCAGACGTACATTCGGCGGTCAATGGCTATGCTGCGAATGGAGGAAGGAACATCCCTGGCGAATCATTTTCGTCGATTTGATGAATTGAGTAGACAGCTTAAGGATGCGGGTGCCACGCTTACGGAGCTGGACACGGTGAGCCAGCTGTTTATTTCGTTACCACCTAGTTACGATGTGGTTACCACGGCGATGGAAAATTTGGACGATCAACAGTTGAAGCTTGAGACCGTCAAAGCACGCCTTCTAGCGGAGGAACAAAAGCGTTCTGGAAGGGAATCCGGTTCGAGTGCTTTGGACGGAATTGTGTTGGCAGCGAAATCTGGCAAGCGGCATGAAAAAGCAGATAAATTTCCCGGTAAATGCTATCATTGTGGAGAGTTTGGGCATAAAAAATTTGCTTGTCCCAAGTTAAAAATCGATCCGATCGGGCTCAGGTGGCGAAAATTCAAATCGACAAGGAGGTGGCGCTTGTTTCCGGTGCTAAGATGTGTAATAACCAGCATGAAATCGAGTGGATTTTGGACTCGGGTGCGAGCAGCCATATGGTCAACAACCAAGAATATTTCCAGGACATCCACGAATTACATGAGCCACTTCACATCGACAGTACAAAAGATGGGGAGGTATTAGTTGCAACCAAGGAAGGCACCGTGAAAGGCAAGTTGCGTGTAAAAGAAAATTGTTACACATTGGCGTTCGGACAGGTGCTATTCGTCCGGAAGTTAAAATATAACCTACTATCCTTGGCGAGGTTATTGAAAGCAGGAGTGTACGTCGAATTCAAGCCGGACCAAGCCATCTTGACAAAGGACGGTGAAACCATAGGCATTGCGAAAATGAAGGGTAATCTATTCTTCTTACGAATGAACCGTTTACCCAATGGATCGGCATTGGCGGTAGATAACAACGAGAAACTGCAACTTTGGCATAAGCGGTATGGGCACCTCAGCTTTAAAAATGTGCTCAAACTGAAGAATTCCAAGATGGTAGATGGATTAAACGATGTGCATGGCAATGCTCAATTTTGCGATATATGCGCTGAAGCTAACATGGTAAGACTACCGTTCAATAAAACGAGACCGCAGACACGAAGACCGCTAGAACGTGTGCACACGGACGTGTGTGGGCAAATCACCCCGGGAACATGCGATGGTTATCACTATTTTCTATCGTTCGTAGACGACTATACCCACTTCGGAGTCGTTTATCTGTTGAAGAAAAAAGATCAGGTATTCGATTATTTCAAGGTCTACGAAGCAATGGCGACGGCTAAATTTGGAACGAAAATAGCAACCCTACGATGCGATCTCGGCCGTGAGTATTTTTCTAAGGAGCAGCTGGCATACTACGATAAAAAAGGAATGCAGGTTGAGTCAACGGTGGGATACACCCCGCAACAAAATGGCGTGGCAGAACGATTCAACCGCACCATAGTCGAAAAGATAAGAGCAATGCTGACGGAATCAGGTGCACCGAAATATCTCTGGGAAGAAGCGGTCTTGAATGCAGTATACGTTACCAACAGAAGCCCGACGGAAGCAATTAAAGGTAACCAAACACCTGCGGAACGTTGGCATGGAGAGAAGCCGGATGTCACCAAGCTGAGAGTGTTCGGGTGCCAAGCATTCTCCTGGGTACCGAAGCAGAAGAGAGGTAAGCTGGATCCAACCGGACGAAAGTGCATTATGCTCGGATACGCACCAACAGGATATCGTCTATGGGATCAGGAATCGCGGAAAATGTTTGTGGCTCGTGATGTCCGATTCAACGAAGCAGCATTCCCGTTCAAGTCATCAAGTGAAAGCCTTGATCATCGACTTGTTATTCCGGAGAACATATCACCGATTCCCGAGCAACAGGAGGAAAATAAAGTACAGCTACCGGAAGACCAAAATGAAGACGTCCAGGATGATGCTCGTGATTCCGATGGGTATTCCACTGCCGGAGAAGACGAAAACGACGAGGAAAGCGCAACGGCACTCCCACCACAACCAGAAAGGAACACATCTAATGTTGATAATCCAAGGTCTAGTGGTCGGGAGTGCAGGACACCAGGTTGGTTCTCTGATTTTATTCCATATAGAGCTCTTTCTGCTGGTGTAAATTCCGTACAGGTTCCCGAATGTTACACCGATGTAGTTGGTCATGCGAATGAGCCTGAGTGGAGGCAAGCGATCCAAGACGAACTGAAGGCGCTGCAGAAAAACCAAACTTGGACCGTGGTTAAACGACCCGTTGCGGTACGACCCGTACCATGCAAATGGGTATTCAACTTGAAGTCGGATGCTGACGGGCGGCCTATGCGCTACAAGGCGAGGTTGGTAGCCAAAGGCTACGCGCAAAAGAGACACGTGGACTACAAGGAGACGTATGCACCTGTGGCACGGTTGCCTACGCTTCGAACTCTATTGTCACTAGCAACGACGAATGGGATGAAGATTCACCAGCTAGATGTGAAGACCGCCTTTCTGCATGGAAACTCAACGAAAGGTGTAATGCAGTGTCCAGAGGGTAGCACAGTTCGATGAGTGTTTGCTACATCGCTCTCTTTACGGTCTAAAACAGTCACCCAGATGCTGGAACAGCCATTTCAACGAGTTCCTGACAACCTTAGGGTTTTCGCGATCGAAACACGACTATTGCCTGTATGTTCGAACCTGTAAAAGTGACACGGTATACATTGTGGTATACGTAGATGACCTTCTGATCGCTGCTGAAAATGAGGCCAACATCGAACATATTAAGATGAAGCTGATGCACGAATTTGAGATGACGGACATGAAGCAGTTACAACACTTCCTTGGAATCAAAATCGAAAGGGACTTGGACAATGGAGTAACAAAGCTATCCCAGACAGCACAAATCGAAAAGGTAATTTTTCGTTTTGGCATGGAAAATTGCAATCCTGCTAAGACGCCAGCCGAACCGAAACTACAATTGAAGCGAGCAAATGAAAATTGCACGCACCCCTACCGTGAGCTCATCGGTAACCTCATGTACATCATGATGGGTTCTCGACCGGATCTGTGTTTTGTCGTTGGATACTTGGCAAGGTTCCAGGACGCAGCTGGAGAAGAACATTGGAAGCATGCAAAACGGGTGCTACGATATCTACAAGCAACGAAAAATATGGCATTAGTTTATAGAAGAAATCCAAAGGAATCAACAGTAGCTGCGTACGTAGATGCAGACTTTGCAAGCGATGAATCCGACCGCAAATGTGTTTCTGGATTTTTGCTGAAGGTTCACGGAAACATTGTTGCCTGGTCGTCCAAGAAACAAACAACTGTGGCAATGTCTTCTACCGAAGCCGAATACGTTGCCATAAGTTCCTGCGTAAGTGAGACGATTTGGTTAACTGGATTGATAAACGATCTTCAACGAGATGCACTGCAGTTTCCCGTACCAGTTTATGAAGACAACCAAGGGGCAATTGCGATGGCGGAACGTGAAGAAACGAGGCGAGTCAAACACATTGACGTAAAGTACCATTTCATCCGTAATGCAGTTGCAGATGGTAAGATCAAATTGATTTACATTCCGACTCAGATGCAACAAGCAGACATCCTCACGAAGTCCCTACCTGGCCCAACATTTGTCGCTTTAAGAAACAAGTTAGGTTTAGAAGCAAATAACTGAGAGGGGGTGTTGACAATCACAGCAACCCTTGATTAGTCTGTAAGTTAATTGCTTACCACATGTGTTGTATACAACAACACCATAGCAACGCCGGTTACTATGGAATAGTAAATAACAACTGCATAGAAACCATAACCATATAAATACCACCTGTATCATTCGAGTAAGTTCAGTTAATAAACCACCATAGAACGTTAAAACGTGTTTCTCTTTAGTAACTTTTCAGATTTCTGTGAAATAATCTGAGTATGTATGTACCAAATGTGTCATTAATTTGGCGATAATCTACAAAATCATATTGCTATTAGGATGACTGATGTAATCCGAAGCAATTGAGACAATATTAATCAACTTATAGTTGTTCACTTTCGTGTAATTTACGATTTTTTTACCTTTTGGGGCATCATGATTTCACTGGTTATGCTGAACAGATGATCTACAGACGATCTTCAAGTGATCTTATTTTGGCTTAATTGAATCAATAATGTAAGTAATGCAGTCTGGGTGTACAGAAAATAGTTACACGTTACAAACTAATTGTTCACATAGCTAAAATAACAATGATTTTACAAGAAAATCGTAGACCCAATGTTGGGGACATATTTTTTTGTATGTTCCCAACTATGGCCTGTTGTATCAATAACGAAGTAAACATGTTGTTATTGGTAACATTTCCACGCATTAGTGTGCGGTTGTTTATATGCAGGTGGCTCATCTAAACACAAACCAAAGGAACAAAATCATTGTATAGTGAATTATGATGTTTTCATAATTTAATGGCTGATAAATCAAATATGAACATCATTTAAGAAAATCTCTATAATAAAGTAACAAAAAAAAACATCATTTAAGTGTTTCGAGGCAGTTATACGTTAGTTTGTTTTGTGAAATGTTGTATTAAGTAAATCGAATCCAGCGAGCAATGCCTTAAATCATAAAATAGAAAAAAAAAAACCGTACAAAGACAGCATTTAGTAAGAAGTTCATCGAATTGGACGAATTTGCATCCACAAATAGAACCAATTTGGTGCGTATAGACCGACATTTAATCCATATCCCTCGAATGTTTCTGACTTTATAAAAGTAGTTATGTAACTTTTTGTGATACATACTACCAATTGTCTTATCAAACTTATCTTAGCAAGTGTCTAAATAGTTGAATCTCGCTTACTGCTTAAACACTTTATGAGTTATAATAAAAAATGTAATTGATCATTGCATAATAGGCTGAGTTAAGGGACCCATACCCTACTTTTTATTTTAACAAAATAAAACCTTAAACACATTATTTTTATGATTTTTCTTGACTTTTCCCACAGTGCCATTATGGGCTCACAAAATGTTCCATTAGTGGTTACATTCGAATTTGAACAAGTGACGATCAAGGAAAAATTGTATACAGAGAAAGTCCTTGAAATTTTTTATTACAATTACGGGTAAGAATAGCATATTTTAACGTAGGACTACGTTTATCTTTTCTTCCAGGTGGCATTCCAAAATTTTGAAAAATGAGTGCGTTACGCAAAAGTGAAAGGTTTTTGAACGCTAATAAGTCTCGTTCGACTAAACAGAAAGACGTCATTCATACGTCATTTGATCAGAAAAACTCACAAATGTTTTGCATTGAAATTTGGAAGAAGTTCCAGTAGTAAAAGTAGTTCAATTTTTCAATTCAAAATGACCTTCATTTGCTGCCATACAAATTTGCATATCACCAGGTTGAAAAATGTGTTTTCCCTAACACGGTTGTAGGGATGGGGTAGCAAATGTCTTTTTCCTCTTCAAAATAACTGCTTTGTTGCCGTTATCTGATTTTTCAATTGTGGCCCATCCCCTATTGCTAAATTTGCTTCGTGCTGCATTTTCGTGGCTCCCTTCTTTCTTGGATATGCTATTAACGCTAGTAATAGCCGCGGGCGAACGAGATTGGTTCGGTGCTCGCAAGCAGCTTCATGCTACCACTTTGAACGAGGCTTTGCTCTCCCGCCACAGTCCGTCTGGTTGTGGTATGGGAGACAATGCAATGCCGGATTTTAATGTATGAATTATTTTCTAACGGATTATATTATCACCGTCCTTTTCAAGACGATCAATTAACTTTAACAGTAAAAAAAAATCATTAATTGTTATGTTATGTATTCTCCGCGCGTGGAGTAACGATTATGATGTAGAAGGAGATGTTCGCTCATCACCATGAGGCGCCAAGAGTGAACATTAATGTTTTTGGCTAGAATGAAAGATATGAAGAGAAAGCTTTGATAGTTCCGTCAGTGTGCGGCAGGCTTGGAAATAGAACAGATCTGTGGGAAAATGAGCAAAAAGGGCATGTGTACAGTGGTACTCGATCCAAAGACGTCAATTTTTGCCTAACATCCCACTGCGGGTTAGGTCGAAACTTGAGTGATCTCAGTCGTTGCGAATCAAAAGAAACCCAAAAAAGGAGAGAGTTCCTCTCCCATGTGCGCATCAATAAACAGAGTGCACACAATAGATCGCTAGAATAACTATACAAGCCACAATGGTACATGAGCGTCTTCCAAACCGGACATTTTTGCCTGTTGAAGTGGCGGACTTAGTCCGTGCTTCGACCTACCCCGCAGTGGGATTTTAGGCAAAAATGGACGTCTTTGGTTCGAGTACCACTGTACACATGCCCTTTTCGCTCAATTTCCTAAAGATCTGTTCTATTCCAAGCCTGCCGCACACTGACGGAACTATCAAATCTTTCTCTTCATATCTTTCATTCTAGCCAAAAAACATTAATGTTAACTCTTGGTGCCTCATGGTGATGAGCTAACATCTCCATCTACAACAGTAAAAGAATATTTGTTTGAGTAAAATTTTCATAATTTAATACTTGCCACCATTGAATAGCATAACCCAGAAAGAAAGGCGTCAAGCAAATGAAATATGAAGCAAAATGTATAAGAGTAGACAGGTCAAAGGGAAATAATAATTCAGCGCCAACATGAGACTAGGGCGAATCTACTTTTGTAAACAATGGCCTACGTAAATATTTTCTGTTGAACAAAAGTTCACAAATACAAATTAAGCACTCTTTAAGGAAGAGGAGCTTTATCTTCATCCGCTGATATATTCAATTTGAAGGAATTATATTTAACTTCAGATAAATTAGCAAACGACGTGTTTGTTTACAAAAGTAGACACGCCCTATTCATATGTCGACGCTGAATTGTTTCATTGGATCTTCTTACTTTTCTAATGCTTTGATTTTCTGTGGGCATAAGACAAAAGAGTGATAAGTTTTATTGTCAAGTTTGACTACTACGTTCTCAGACAAATGTCTCAGCAAAAGCAACCGAAGTGCGTTGCGGAGTCTCACAAGCGGAAGCGTGGGACTATTGAGAATCAACGAAAAACCCCATAAAAATTGAAAAGGGTTGAAATTTAAAAGTTGATAGATTATACAATTTTTTGTATACCCAAATACTCAAATTACCTAGCTCAATAATTATCAACCATATGTGTTCTGGTATGTATTTATTATTTGATTAATACCATTATTACTCGCGGTTATATCTCTGATATTACCCACCTCTAAAGTTTTACTAATAATATCATGGCAACGCTTATCTACGAAAAATGGAGATTGGGGCATCGGGAAAAGTTCAAAAAGATGAATGGATACCACTAACTTTATGTTGGTGGGGAGAACAGTACAAAACTCCCTGGTGGGGTAGAATGACCCACTCAATAAATATGTTCAAATCTTCAAAGCTATAGCTTTAATGGAATGATACTTTATAAATTTTTGAATACAACGTAGTACAACAAGGCACTAAATACACCAAAATATGATCAGAATTGAAGCAACTGTCCCGACTGTCACATGTAAATAATAGAGTTAATCAAATAAGCTTTTACCACGGGTTAATATGCATGGTTTATAATAAATTCACATCACATTTATTGCACACAACAAAACTTCAAGATAGTATCAAAACTTCACTATAATTTCACTCATTTTCAGAATATTTAGACAAAACCTTGCAAAACTAAAACTGGGGCAGAACGCACCGTGGCACAGTGGTCGGAAAAGCCTTTTTTCACGGCGAAATTAATAACTCCTTTGGGAAACGTTGCCGAATCATGGTGTCTTCTACAAAGTTGTATCTACAAAGTTTTTTAAAATAGCTTGTGATTCAGACGTTACGAGTAATTTTAACTAAAAAAAATGCGTTTTTTCTTTTTGCCCTTATGATTCATTGTTTAGGCGAGAATTGGCCAGAAAATCATCAAATTCTAATGGGTATCAAGGAACATAATGCTATATAAATGAGCCCGGGTACTTCTGGGGTACACGAGCGGGGACTGCTTGAAATCGGACATATTTTTCGTTAAAATTACCCCTAACTTTGTTCAGTAAAAATGTGGGCTATAACGTTTTCTATATTTTGTTCTAAGATAACTTTATCCTAAAATGAGAAACAAAAAAGTTATAATAAGAAAACGCGTTTTTTTCAGAGACACCCTGATATAAAGCAGATAAAAAGCTCTATCATGGTCGAATGAAGAGATAGAAAAATGATGACTTGGGCAAAGTTGCTTGAAATTATATTCCCTACAAACTTGCTTTTGACGTCACCCTTCAATTGTGTTTCGTTCAAAAGTTAGCAACAGCGCCGCTCTAGCGGTAATGTTTGGAACTACCAAATTATCACCACAAGATGGACAACTTGTTCAGATACAACTTTGTAGAAGACACCATGATTCAGCACCGTTACCCTTAGGAGTTATTAATTTCGTCGTGTAAAAAGGCTTTTCCGACCACTGTGCGTGGTGTTATGTTATTTTGCGCTGAATAAAAGTACGGTTAGTATTTTGATTGAACTTGGTGGTTTGATTGAACTTGAAGGTTGAGTTGAACAGCAACAAGAAACTATTCTTGAACTTTCAAGTTGCTTTTGATGTTATTCACGCTTTACAAAAAATTGGTTCCGCCTGTACGTGAAGAATCTTGTTATTCAGCAAAAAAATTCCTTGAAACTAAACTTCAACTAAATGTGAACATCTGAGTTCTCATCTCAAGTAAAATTCAAACTCTTGATAAGTGTTCGTTCCTCGATATATTTATCTGATGAAGTTTTCAAAACAAACGAATCTGCTTTTGGAAACAAACATTTCTTTTTTTACCTGATTTGAAGAAACTTAGCTATCATTCGTGAGAAATCGTCAATTTTAATGTTTGTTTGCAAAAGCAGAAGAAAACCAGCTGGAAACTTTGTTTTTCATTTGCACGGATTTGCTTGGTGTAATTTGCTAATATCCGGAGAATTTGTTTGGCATCTCAAGTATGTTTTCGTAATAATCCGATGTTCATAACAATACAAAAAAAGAATGTGTTTAAATATCACCCATTCTAAAATACGGTACAAAGCGCAGATTAGTAGTAATAAGATGGAACAAAAAATTATGATAATATGGTACTGCCTTGGTTAAAACGGTACATTTGGTGAGCCTACGATTGTATTACCACCAGAGGTGATTCTACTGAACTCTCATCGAACCGGTATCTGGAGTAAAGCTTGCTTCAGATAGAATTGGAACAAAAACAATTGCCTGTATTTCAGTTATTTATTATTGAATTCAAGATTTTTTTTTAAACAAATGTAGCGTTTTCTTCACACTTTTAAGAAAAAATACGGATAAAATTATTCGTCACGGTTTCGAAGGAATTCTCGAATTTTTCCTGTAACACGGCTCATTAGGCGGCGCACACCTTCTTCGTCCATCGTTTTAGCGATGTTATTCCACCAGGTCTTCATCTGATTGATGTCTTTGACAACCTTTCCGTCTGCCTTGAGTCTCCTCTTCATGATTGCCCAGTATTTCTCAATAGGGCGGAACTGGGGGCAGTTGGGTGGGTTAAGGTTTTTCGGAACAACCTGGACCCCTTTCTCTGCATACCATTCTTGAACGACTTTGCTGTAATGACAGCTTGCCAAATCTGGCCAAAACGTTACGGGATGGTCGTGGGATCGAATGAACGGCAAAATTCGTTTTTGGAGACACTCTTTTAGGTATAGTTCCGACGTCATTGTCTTATTTGTAACGAAAACTTTCGTTTTTTTGCCACAGCTGCAAATGCCCTGCCAACTCATGAATTTTCGTGCAAATTTGTCGGGAAAAACAAATTGAAATTTAGCTGGAACATCCCCTCGAGCCGTTGCCAAGTAAAATTTTTGACCTGGGATTTGCCCGAAGTCAGCCTTGACATAGGTTTCATCGTCCATCAGAAGACACCCGTCGAACTTGGTCAGCACCTGGTCGTATAGCTTCCGAGCACGGATTTTGGCCACACTATTCTGTTTTATGGTCCGATTTGGCTGTTTGCTAGCTCGATACGACTTGATTCCTTCCCGGAGACGAGTTCTCCTCACGGTACTATGGGCAGCACCGAATTTTCTGGCCAAATCACGGTCCGACAGATTGGGATTCCTCTTAATCGTCTTCAAAATCTCACCACGCAGTTTCCGGTCGACAGTTCGACTCCGACGATTGGCTTGAGGCTTCCGAATCGTCGTCAATGTTTCCTTATACCGTTTGATAACGCGTCATACGGTATTTCTGGGCAATTTCAGCTGTTTAACTAGCCTAGATGCAGACCACAATGGATTTTACAAATAACTGTGCACAATTTTTTCCCTTCTTTCGGCTTTCATGTTGGGTGTTTACAAAGTACAGTCGATTTGCGGAATGTCAAAAATACATACGTGAAGCTGATAAAATTCCCGACACGTGGGCGCCAAGAACTTCCAAATCCGCCCACCAGGAGTGCCACAATATGAGCAAAAGTTTGTTCCAACTCTAAATGAAGCATGCCTTACGCTTCCTGGCTGGCAACTGCCACTAATTTTGGAGACAGCCGATCCCACTTTCCTGTGGTTGCATGGTCAATAAGTGGCTGTCATCCGATCTTAAAAGGGTACAGGCTGTACAGCAGATCGTACGAAGAGAAAGCAAAGATGGTGACGTTCAACTGTCGAAGACCGGAGAACCTGAAGCTATCAGCGCTGTTCAACAGTGCTTGTAGGTGAACAATTCTACGTGTTCGATTCTTCAATTTAACCCAGAGCAACACCGAAACTTGAACGTACGATCAGTGGAGCACTTCTATTCCATTTATAACAAATTTGGATTCGTTGATCAAGCTGGGAGCATTGCTGCGAATGCAGTTGAATTGGAGGTCCGATAGCTGAATATTTTACATTCCCGCCGCCAACAGGGCCTAAAAAGCACCGTGATCCAGCGTTCGACTGAAGGTCAGAAAGATATCTCTGTTGAGATAACTGTTTTGTATTATCCAATCCCGGTTGCAGTTAATGGAACTAACTAGCCAGAGGTCTTCGGAACTATCTACGGTTTTTCGATGATGTTGTGATCACTGATTAACTGCGTCTCCAGTTCGTCCAACCTCGTTCAGCGCCTTTAACTTCATGTGTATTCACAGAATAAAATCCTCGTCCTTGTAGGCCCGCACCAACTGTTATCGACATAGAGTATAGAATCGGCCACTAAATTTGATTTCACCTACGTAGGTCTCCATGATCTTCCGTACCTGCTCTTCGTTGATACTTCTCGATCTTTACATTATGACTACTGGTATACTTTTGACTGGTGCGATCGCTGGCCAGCAGCTTGATCAGATTTTCGTTTTCGCTGTTCGGGATTCACGAGTCTGTCACGAAGAGAGCTTCCGGAGCAGATTTGGTTTGATGCAGATACTCCGTCTGGTAGTACAGCCACTGACGTAGTTCAATGGTGCCCTCCATCAGACTAGTAACGTAGTAGGAAACGCTGGTGGTTGATGGCATCTAAAGCGAAATTCTAAAGAGGGGACGGACTTCAGCTATAAAATCAGACACTGACAACAGAGCAGAATAGTGATGCAGCTGATGGGTGAAACTAAATGAAACAAAAAGAAGAAGACAATTTGAACCATTTGTTACCCGTTTTTGAGGACCCGGATAGGAAATACTTTCAACATTGTTCATACGGAGATTGTATGAGAGCAAAACAAGGTAACATTTTAGTTGAAAATAATTAACTACTGATACTTGTAGCACTTTGGAATTGGAACGATTTTTGATGCTTCTCTATCTCGAATTTTTGATAAACAATGGAACACTTTTTCTGAAAACTGTTCACACTTGCAGTTAGTCAGCTAAATTTGCCATCCTGGGGTTTGTAAAAAAATCTAGGTATCTTTTCTCATATTTCCTAAGACCATTCTTGTAGCCCGAACTTGCTGCGAAAATTATCGAGTTTGACAACTTTGCACATCAATAATTCAATTATTTAGTATGAATGTGATATTTTTTTTATTCAATACGTCTATTCCCTATACAATCAGAAGTATTTTGTTAGAGCGCAACATACTTGTAAATTGCATAATAATACTATGGTAGTATAGCTAAAAACCATTTTTCTAGCACAACCAATAATCTTTGAATTTTTTTCGATCAGTACAGCAGTGCAAGCAGCGAGATCATGATCAAGCTTTCGAATGACTCGTTTGATTTGCACCAATTGATAAGAGTCGTGAGGTATTTTATCTCTATGTGCAATGGAAAATGTTCCAAATCATCATCAGCAATTGCATACGAATGCAATCACTTGAATTATTTCACTGAATAATGAAACAAATTTTGAACAGTGCAACAAATTTTGATAGAAATAATTCATATATAAAAACGACATTTAGGTAATTATGACTATGCCTGCACTTCTCAAAGTAACGGTATTCTGATGAGTCGAAAGTAAAATAGCCTTAGCATTTATTGTTTCAGAAGTGTGCAGCAACCCAGCGAGTTTAAACGCTAAAATGGTATTCAGAAAGCGAAAAAAAATAGAGCGATGTTTGAATGGTGGTAAAAGAAGCGAAGTTTGGAAACAAATCCTGATGGAAGCTCGTCGGTAGAACAGGAAGCCATATCTGGAGTTGGTAGCTGTAAAAGTCAGTCTTCGGACCGAATCTCTGTTCACGATGAGTACCAACCGAATAAACTTTCCAGATCGTTCCTTCAGATAGAAACGATGCGTCAAATATACCCTCCTCATCTCAATTCTGACAACTTATTCTAAAATGTTTACGATAATTGGGTGGGGACGCTAGTATTTTTGAATATGCGCGCAATTTAGACAACTCCTAGATATGATATTATGCAATTGCGAATATTTAGAAACAACTTTTAAGCATTTCATGAGTCACTATAAGTATCTTAAATATCTCAACTCTTTTTATCTGAGGTCACGCGAGAGTTTTTGGATTTTTCTAAAGTCTTTATTTTAATATGTTTTGAACTGAACTACCAATCATATTTCAACCAATCATATCAAATATGAATCATATGAAATTCACAGAATTTTATTACATAGAAAGGTATCAGAATTTCAGAATCAGTGTATGGAGCGTAGAATTTGGCTAATCTCTACTGAAAATTTATTTTCGTAAAGTAGTTTTCATGCGTTTCGTAAACATGGATTTTGTACCTAGAACAAATGTCTCGTATATTGTATGAAACATTCATAATGCTTTTTATCTGGTGAAATACTATCATTGCACCTTTTTGTAAAATGCACGAAATGAACTTCGTGATTCGCTGTTTCTTTTTTTATACCATACTCCTGCATGATGGTGTTTCTGCTGGTATGGGCGGGAATAATTTATCGAGCCCAAAATAAAAATTAAAGCGCTGTCAAGAGCTACAACTTCATACTCATTAATCAAACATGTTCTCACGAGTCTGCGTGGCCTAGTGAGATCAACCACGGATTCTGAATCAGCACTTTCCAAATATTCAGATTCGTACCCCATGTCATAAACATTAAAAAAAAGCTGGACAACTCAACGTGGTAGCGCTTTTTTGTTCAATTACAATTTGAGTCGATAAAGAAGATCTGTCCTTCATGCAAACACCAGAGAGACGTTTTTTTTTAAATTTGTGGCCAAATATTCGTAGCTCTTTGTATTGTCTTCGTACAATGTACGAATGTTCTTTATGTGTCAATAAAAGCTTCGTGCTTTTGACAGTTGCGTGTGTGTATTAATTACAAATGAATCTTCATAAAAAGAACTAATCAGTTTCGTTGCAGAAAACAACGAATGGATTTGTGAGTATTACCATCGATTTTGTAGTATAAACTAAAATTAACTTTCAGTGTAGCAAATTTCAAAAAAATGTATGGAGAAAAGTCTACAGGGGGAGTGGTTTTCTGAGATTTCAAAAATGAGTCTACGTGGTTTATGAATAGTCCCATATCGCAAAGAACTTGACATTTTTTCGATGCTGCACACTTAGACAATTTTACAGTATTCGGTAATTTTTTTTACCAAACTTTCTACAGCTGAAGGTTCGGTAATCCGATTTACCGGATTTCGATGAAATTTTACAGTATTCCGGTAAAAAAATACCGGAACTTGTTAAATTTTACCGAAATTCGTTAGATCGGATAACCAAACTGTTCAGCTGTTGAAAGTTCGGTACAAAATTACCGAATACTGTAAAATTTTCTAAGTGTGTGGGCTCAAACAGATTTGTTAAGACATATTTATCAAATTTAAACAATTGCAGCACTCGATCACAAAATTTACAGCGTGTAGAGCAATGAAGGAGTTTCTGAAAACAAATTTAATGAATTGACCATTTGTGTGGCATTATTTCGGATTTCGTCATCATTATTTGAAGAAACGTCTGCTTAAAAGTCCAACATTTCTGTCAAAATCAGGGATGCCAGATATTTTTTTCAAAAATCTGTGATAAAAGTTTGAAATGTTTGAGAATGTCTATAAATGTCTGTAATTTTGTTTTACAAAATTAGAGTTCTTTCAACGAGGAGACGTAATAAGAGAGCGAATTAAGTTATTTTCGGTATATGTGTGTTAATGTAAACGTTTCTGCATCTTTTTCTTGGATTGTATGTTTCCTCTTGAACGTCAGACACAATTCCTCATGAACTTCCTGGCAGTAACTTCTTATTTTCTTCGAAATTTACATCTAAGAACCCAACCTTACCCTCCACAAACATTTGGTAAGTTATTTCCTGAACATAGTTATTTTCTAAACTTCTGATAAGCCCCATCCTGAACTACGAGGAAAATTTCCGAAAAACTTTGGGAAAGTACTCTCCAAAATTTCTTGGAAAATCTTCTTAAAGTTATAAGAAGTTTCTTCCTGAAGTTAAGGGAAGTTCTTTTCTGAACTTCCGAGATGTTCTCTTTTGAACCTCAGGGAAGTATTCTCCTAAACTTCGGAGAAGTTTGTTCCTGAATTTCTGAAAAGTTCCTGCTTGAACTACTAGAAAGCTCACCCTATACTTCTGGATAGTTGCTTCCTGATTTTATCAAAAGTATCAACCTGAACATCTGGGATTTTCTGAACTTCGAGAAGTTCTTATTCTGAAATGCTGGAATGTTCGATTCGAAACTTTAGGGACGCTCTCTAGCACTTCTGGGTAGTTACAACTAAACTTTTGGTCTCTTCGGAACTTATGTACTTCTGAGGAGTTCTTTACTGAATTTTTGGAAAAAAAAACCTTCTTGATTCTATAGGTCTTCTTGAGCTTATTCTTTCCAAACTTCTGATTGGTCCCATACAGAATTGTGAGGAATTTTTGATTGAAACTTTGGGAAAGCCGGCTTCAGAATTTCTAGGAAAATTCCCTAAAATTTGTTCTTGAAGTTTCTCCCTGAAATTCTGAACTTTTAAGAAGTTTTCTCCATAACTCTGAGGAAGTTTGTTCCGAAACTATTGGGAAATTTGTGCTCAAATCAGAAAGAATTTCCCCCACTGCTCCTGGAAAGATTAATTCTGTTCTCTCTAAAAAAATTTGAAATTTTTTATTCTGAAATTTTGATATGTTCTCCTCTGAGCTTTGCAAAATCTACCTAGCACTTCCTGAGGAATGTTTTTCCTGATATTTTGAGAAATTAAAGTTGGTGCTCTTCCTGTTTAGATCCCGTCTAAAATTTGGGAAAGTTTTGTTTTCTGAACTTCTTAGTAGTTCAATCTTGAATTTCTTGGATGAACTCCAAAACCTCTGAAAAGTTCCTAACTTCAAAGAAGTCCTCTTCCCTCCACTTCGTCCTGCAGCTATGATAAGTCCTCTCCTGGTTCTTGGGGAAGTTTTGCCTTGAAATTCTAGTAAGTATGATCTTGAACTTCAGTTATGTTCGGTCCTGAATTTTTGAAGGTTCTTCTTGCTTGGACTGCTTGCTCCCAATACTTCTGAAAAGTTTCTACCTGACCATCGTAAAAGTTTTTGTTTTGAGGAAGTCTCTTCCTCGGGAATTATCTTCCCGAAGCTCTGGGAAGTCGTATTCTAAATTTTCCAGGATGTACCCTGGTATTTTCCAGGTATTTTATTTCTAGACTTCTAGGAATCTGGGACTAATTCAGAGATATATTTCTAAATCCCTAGCACAAATATACTGAAATGATGTATTTAGTAGTACTTCGGAAAATTAGTACAAACAGTGTACTAATAGGGACGCTTTTATTCCATCCCGGTGGTTTCCATATAATAGACAGAAAATGCTAGTTGAGACATCGGGTCAGGCGGCCGAATCGGTGATGTAAAGAGACAAACGTCAGTGACAGTGACATATTGACGTGAAGGTTGAAAGAGGAAGAAAAGTAGATAGTAGAGAAGCAAAAGTAAAATAATTTAACTTTACTTTACTTACATAATACCGAAACTGAAATTGTCAGCCGATTAGTTGATGGAGGGAAAAGGGAGTGAGGAAAGATCAATTGACGTACGGATTAGTATAATACACCAAGTTTATACTAACGTGGGGAAATTCCCACCACCAACTGCTGAACATGTTTCACTTTAATTAATATATATGACCCACTTAGGAAAAATCTGTGCATAACTAGCTCTAAATGTTTCATGACAGCGCATTGTTTGCAGATGCTAGAACCTATTGACCAAGCTTCCATCCCCCAAAAACATTTCCCCGGAAAGTTGCAACACTGTAAAAGAGCCAACTTTTTCTTTCTCTCTCCACCCAAAAATTCCAATCATCTCCAATCCACTTTCCCAAACATACAAAGGACAAACAAAAAACGTACCGAAATTCAGCAATTTAGATTGAATCTCTTGTTTTGCCACAGTCGCGTCGCTGGCAAGGCCATACCGGTTGTGACCGTAGGAGAAGATAGTCTTGCAATTTTCGAAGCTTTTCTTCTACTTTGCATTAGGTATAGACCAGATCCACACACTCGGTGCGCATTCCTTCGGGCCATTCCGCGTGTTGTATACAGTTTACGCAGTCATTTTGTCGAAAATGCCACTCGGGATATTTACCATTAATGGTAAATGTCGCTTCGTCCGCTTCGCGACAGCTCGATTCCGCGCTCAAACCGGGCAAAATCGTAAAACGAAACGAGACCGGATTCCATTTGGAATATGGCATTATAATTGAAATGAATATTAATTCGGGTGCGTGCTTGGAATAGTAAATTGTAATGATTCGTGCTTCTACTCGAATTGGCGTTTGAGTTTTAAAGCGAACCTCGAGAACGGTGATTTTGTTTTTCGTCCCGGCACCAATCACCCGAGAACTGAAAGAGTCTACACAAAGAAAAATTTCGACTTCTTTCTTCCACTATGTGAACACGAATACAGACGGGAAGAAAAATGCGTATCCTAAATCAAAGACATTCCCAGATAGACAATATACAGAAAAAAAAAATGTCAGTCATTCACGGGGACGATGATGATGATGATGACGACGGTGACGACGTTTCAACTCTGCCCGGGCAGCGACGCTCGTTTGTTTCTTTTGTGACGAACGCAAGCAGTACATAATTGGAAACGACGCCATCGGGGGCGGATGGAGCTCATTCCTGGGCGATGAATGGGTCCTTTTAGAGACATCAAAGACAAATTAAAAACGATCACGGCGGTTTTCAATTATCAACTTTGAATGGAGAAACATTTCAAAAGTCTGTTCTCGACTACACACTGGCAAAAAGTTATGGAAATTTCGCGGCCCTGAGGCTGACACATGCGAGCAGTGTTTAGGACATAACCACCCAAGTAACACATGAAACATGTACTCAAAATATATTTATATATATAAGTTGCAAATTAGGCTCTAAACAAGCACAAATAACATTCGTTGTTGCATCAGGGTTAGTATTTTGTTACAAATAAAACATGAAACTTCATTACAGTTGCCAAGCAGTTGCCTCAAATGAGAAAAAATCTGAAGTTGCTGTTATATTCCAAATAAGTATGATAATTCCATGTTGTATTTTGGAACAGAACTGCAACTGGCTTGAATAGTTGCATTTCTGTTCCAATAATGCACTCATAACCTTGAAGTTTTCAAAACCCTTCTTGAAACTAAGAGAAACATGAAGTTGCAGCAATGATATTATTTTATTTTGTAACCATCTAGCAACAGCTTATGCAACTCATCAGTATGTCGCAATTATGTTGCAATATGTGATTTTTTAAAATAAAGTTCAGTTATGCAACTTTATGCTCCAGTTTAATAACAAATGACAATAAGTTGTAAATTATAACCAAGACAAGGGTGCAACGGATCTGTTGAAGAGCTTAAAAGATAGTTTTTCTCACAAAAAATGGAAAACAGTGAAATAGGGGAAGCAGAAAGGAAGTTGTGGAAGAAAATAAAGAGAAATGGAAGTTTTCGAAAGCAAAAAGGCGCATGTTGCTAGCCAATGCATCATCATGCAGCAAAATAAGTGAAATTACGGATGAGAACGAGCCAGAAGTAGATTTTCAACGGAACCAGCAATTCAATCCAATGATCACAATAACGGAGAAAGTTACAACAATAATGAAGACGATGCCAACGACTCAAAGAGAAAAGTGACAATAATTGCCATCATGATGAAGAGAGCGACGATGATGATGAATCCATAAAAACCAAAGTTACAGACCCTTCGGATTTGAGCAATGAATTGAGGGCCTGAGCTATCAATTTCCAAATCAAACATACAGCTATCAACTCACTTTTAACCATTTTGAAATGCCACTTCACTGATAATACGTTACCTAAAGATGCAAGAACTTTAGTGAAAACACCGCGAGCTACAACGGTTTCACATGATGAACGTTTAGGAGGCGCATACTGGCATTATGGCCTGAAACGGATTTTATCTGAAGCTGTAACGAACATTAAAAACATCACAACCATATCTCTCAACGTCAACATTGATGGACTTCCAGCTTACAAAAGCTCAACTGCTTCATTTTGGCCTATTTTAGTAAACATAAATGAACTGAAAGAAATATGTTTGCAGTACTCTTTAACTCAAAACCTGTCAAGTATTTTTAACGTTTCAATTTTTTTTTTGTTATCCAATTGTATAGATACCAGTGAACCATACATAGAGCATGCATTTATTACTTGAAATTTGCATAATAGGAACATGATGAACATAAAGCTTCAAATATGTTGATAAATTGATGCATTGATGTTACAAGTTGAAATGTCGCCATTTGCAACAGATTTGCAATTGAAAATCTGCACCAAGTGAAATGCTCTGAAAAGCATTCAAAATTGTTACATAATTGCAACGTATATGCAATGAACATTTTTACATTTTTTCAATTAACAATAAAACATACATTACCGACCAAATTTATGAGGATATATGATTTGCATGTGGGAAGTTTTATTTCGATTTGAATAAAATTATTTTTTTTATTGAATTTAAATTGAGTTTGAATTAAATTTAAATTAAGTTTTAACCGAATTTGACTAAAATTAGAATTAAATCACATATTATAACGAAAACAAGCATCAAGAAAGTAAAAAAATGCCTTTTAGGCACTTTTCGCAAACATCGCAGAATTAATATGTTCGGGGAAAAATTATCACCACAGACTTTTTTGCTTTGGGTGCACGAAAAATGTGTTTGTTTGTATGCAGCTGTGCCGCTCATCCGAAATGCGCGCAGGTGGGGAGACAAATGAAAAATAATATTGATATGTTGTGCGTGGTCTGGGTGGGAATTATATGCTCAAGATGTATCAGAATTGTTTGTATTTGATTTTTACGAATGCGTACAGTGTTACATGTTTTGAAGATAGCTTCCCGACATCTTCAGGAGAAATGATGAGAAGATAATTAGATCTCTTTTGGTAATATTTAACTTGAAAACCTGGTTTTTTTCCACCTATGGTGCGATCTGACCGTTCTTATCCTGACCATATCCGGAAGTGACCAATGTGTTTCTAGACACTCTATATAACCACCATGCATTGCTCTTATTATCGAATTCTGTTATCAGAAGGAACCAAACTTATCGTGCGGCACATCAAATAACGTCGATGTTATTTGATGTGCTGCACGATACGTTTGGTTCCTTTATTAGCAAGTTGATCCAATCGCCCATATAGCCCCAGATTTGTTCCAGCCATATCTTCGGAACCGGTTATCTGATCAATAACGTATGCGATAGGATGAAATGGGACCAGAATCCCTATCGATTGGCGTTGGAAGTATCCAAATTGGTCCAGCTGTTTTCGAGAAACGCTCAAGTCCCGTTTTGGCCCCAGTATGTTCTCCGGGATTACCTGGAACGTATTCAGAAGTGGCCAATATAGGCCTAGATACTATTTCTGGCCTCTGTTGATATGGTTTTTGAATTCTTGTATCATTTTATGTACCGCATGATAGCTTTTGCTTTGTTTAGGTCAAAGTTGACCCCTCACTCCATATCACTCCAGAACTTACACACACACACATACACACACAGACATTTTCCTATCTCGTCGAGCTGAGTCGAGATGGCATCAGTCCGAAAGTCGGTTTTTCGAGCGATCGCTATACCCCAGCTTGGTAACAAGGGTAAAAAATCACATATCAGGTCAAATGGTCATAATAAATAAATAAAATAAATGAATAAACAAGTAAATAAATAAATAAATAAATAAATAAATAAATAAATAAATAAATAAATAAATAAATAAATAAATAAATATAAATAAATAAATAAATAAATAAATATAATAAACTAAAAAAAGTCAGTCGAGTGCAAAACACTGAAGAAGTCTGTAAGTCGCAGACAGAAATAGGCATATCTGTTAAAAGATAAGCAAACTAGTAGAACTAAAAGGTATTTGCTCGCCTTAGTAAAATTAGATTCGCGTTCTACTAAAAGCTCCTCAAGTTTTTCAGTTTTTTAAAAATAGTAACGTTTTGTTTTTGATTTTTGAAAAGTGATAAAGTGAATTAGTAAAAAAATAAATAAATCTTTATATATAAAAATGAACTTCTGTCTGTCTGTCTGACCCTTATAGAATTGAAAACTACCAAACCGATTGGCTTGAAAATTTGCATGCAGAAGTTTTTGGGGCAGGGAAGGTTCTTAAGATGGTCCAAGACCCTCTCCCCTCTGGAAGGGTGGGCTCCCATACAAATGAAACTGAAATTTCTGCATAACTCGGGAGCTAATCAAGCAAATGGAACCAAATCTAGCATGTGAAAGTAAATGAAGACAGGAAATGTTTCTAAAATGGTTCGAGACCCCTCCTCTCTCTTGAAGGGGGGGACTCTCATACAAATGAAACAGAAATTTTGTATAATTCGAGAGCTAATCAAGCAAAGGAACCAAATTTGGCATGCGGAGAGTAAACAAAGGCAGGAAATGTTTCAAAGATGGT
>JASCZW010006821.1:0-81620 GCA_034211315.2 Aedes japonicus | reverse complement strand
GATCGCAACGCTCTCATTTTCAAAAATTCAAATGACACCCGGTTTTACGTTATGAACAATAGTAAGGATTGCACAATAGCAAGGCGCGACAAAAAATAAACTTCAAATTATTCGTGATATCTGGCGCTTCGACTATGCTCCTGATGAGGCTTTCATATGGCATTAAATTGAAATAAGTTTGCAAGTTTTCGATGCCTTCTAGGAACCACGCGGCTCACGACTGTTGCCTCAACTCATTGGTAATTTCTCAAAAATCCAATGCGTTGAAAATCAACATCCGAAACCACTCAAAAATCAATCATCCTCGCTCAAATGCCCAAATATTGACTTCCTTTGCCTGCATCTGCATCTTCCGCTCCTGACAGCTACAACCGGGGCAAACCGGCAGCCGAATTCAAACACCGAAGCAGGCGCCCCTGAAGAGCCTCATCATCAAACGTCAAATATGTGCGAATTATTAGTTTTCCTTCAGCCCAGCTCTGCGGGCAGCCGTCAAAAGTCAGAAGTCCCAGTCCGGGGTGAAATTGTGCCGGAGTTTTCGCTGGAAATTCCACTCCATTTTCACTTCAGGGAAAAGACAAACATGCACACAGTCAGCCAGCCAGCAAGCAATCATTTGATTTACCAAATAATGCAATTCACGAAAGTTTTTCGAGCAAACTGACGAATAAGCAGCACCACCTCGTCGAGGGTCGGAAGCACATCTCGCTTTCCAACTCAGCCATAAACACACACACACTCAGAAATTTTCTCCTCAGAAGGAGGGCTGTAGACATTCATTTCCATTTTCGTTCTATTTTCCATTGATGAAAACAAGAAAGTTTCTTCTCAGCTCAGTGTGAGGAGCAGCTCCCAAGCAGTCGACTTTGGTTCTACACTCGCATTCTGCGGATTCTGGATAAAAGGTGTGTGGAATTTGGGGGTGGGTGGGGTTTGGGTGTGACGCACCAACAACGCTATGTTAGCTTAAGCAACAAGAGCAGATCGGGTGAGTGAATCCTGAAAGCTTCAACTCACATCTGCTGCTTCCCCCCGTCAGCCGACTTCCTGCTGGTGTGGTTCTATGGCAGGATGGCAGGAGGTGGGATGATGATGAAAACGGCGACGTCCTCGTAGTCGGAGTCGACGGCGTAGACAAAGTTAATGGATGTTTATTTTCATAATATTATTTCAATAAATAGTTTATTTGTTTAAAAAACACGCAGGCGAATGAATGGCGACGGTGGATCTCTCCAGCTCTCGCTCTTCAATCTGAGCTCTTCTACTATCAGGCTCGGAACACGCACGCGAAACTTTCACACAGATGACGATGAAGATGATGTCGGATGATGGTGCGATGGCGTCGACCTCAAACCTGACGGCGAACGAGACTTTGCCGTACAGCAGATAGATAACGGCAGAGTGCCACGGAGCAAAGGAAAAAAAATCAATGAACCGAAACGTTACCACGCCCCGCCCCCCTTCCAAGGGTTCTGCCCTGGCAAGACGCATTCCTGGAAGCACGGGAGCGATTCGAAATGATATTTACTTTTGCGCGTGCTTTCACTCACGCTGAACGAAACTCACTGCGGCGGCAAAAGTCAAAATTTGTGCGCGGGTGGGAGGGGGAGGGGCTGGCGACAGATGATGGCAGGAATCCTTCTCTTGAAGATGCGTGAAATGGAAATATCGAACATCAACAGGAATTAATCATTTTCCGGCAGATTTTTTTTTGTCCCACGCTGGAGTGCGGGATGATGGAGCTGGGTGCAGTGGCGTGGTTAAGGGGGGGGGGGGCAGGATGTTTTATTTTGGTCGTTTTCTTTGGCAAATCTTGAAGACATATTTATCTGTCGATGAGCGGTTCATGTGGTTCCTCCCAATGGCAAGGTCATGTATTAAGGACTAACATAATGATTTGGACCCGTAAACACAAGAACACGTACAATAACCACACGGCAAGGATTAATAATCTTCTTTCAATGAAACGATCTTATTACAGGATAAGTATAGTTAGCAACATTAGGAATTTCTGGAAACTTTTCCGACGTTTCTTAAGTATGTTAGAAGTAGTGAGAACTTGATAGAAGTTTTGAGCATTTTTGAAATAGAAATTTCGATTTCACTAGAGACATCACAATTTACAATCCCAGCCCGGATAAAAATAACCATACAACTAAAATACAATAATATGAAATAACCTTTAAATCTATTTTCGATCACAAATGAGATTTGAATTCGTGAATAAAAAAAGATGAAAAATATATATTATCATCATAATAAATCTTCAATTTACTCCATATGCTAGGATTTTCAACAATTGTGAAACAATACAATAAATAGAAATTGGCTCAATTTGTTAGGAAAAAAAATGATTTTTTCTATAGTTAAGATATATAACAACCTCCGTATTCTATTGTCGATGTCCCAATTTACGTAAGATTCTATTGTGGGAACAACTCTTATTACCATCTTATGGTTGTGAATAATGCTATTAATTGTACATACTAAAGATTCTATTGTATTGTTACACTACACCTAATAGGTTTACAATGAGAATTTTTTATTCAGGTGAGGTCAGCAACAGGACCGGTTAAAAACGAGTTTTTTAGCTTCAATCGAGTAAAACAAAATTTTAAACACTAAACGATTTATAGAATTAACTCTTATCGAAATCTTGAGAACTTTGTACAATTCAAACGGTACCGAAAATCAACGTTCGAAGCCTATTTGTTGCACATATTTGGAAATAAGGAACAGCAAGCATTGCCCACGCCATTCAACGACTCCAAACGATATCATCAAAGAGAGCTCATCCAGCAATCAATTGGAGGACTGTTCATTGAGTGAACGTGAGTATCAGAAGACCATATCTCTAGATCGACTTCGCCAGTTGGAATATCTACAAAAGCGGATCTCAAACTATGTCAAATTATCCGAACATAGAATTCAAGACCGAAATACGCATCGCAAACGACAACTGGCAGCAACGAGATGATTTCAATAATAATCGTATTCACACTAAGAAACGTTTCAAGACAGACAGGCAGGAAGTAGCTAAGTACACAGAGTCACCTGAATTCATCCAAGGGGCTAATGCGGAACTATCAGGTGGAAGGGCTGAATTGGCCCTCCCTTAGCTCAGTCGGCGAAGGCGCGGCTGCAAAGCAACACCATGCTGGTGGCAGGGTTCGATTCCCGGTCTGGTCTAGGAATTGTTTAGTACATAGTGCTGGATAAAGCGCAGCGCTATACGAACGAGTATTCTCAACTCTCCAAGGCTCTACGATGTACTACATATTGGAACTTGTTATTTATGAACGGTACTCCTATTTACAGCAACCTACATTAGTTCTGGGCTTTGTTGAATCTGCTGCTGCCAGACTTTTTCAGTAACTCAAAAGACTTCGATGAGTGATAAGATTGGTAGACGACTATATAGGTACAAATCACCAACGAGTTCTATGGTTAAAGCTAATATTGCAACCAATAATGTTTGCGACGCATCAAGCCCGATGTGAAACTTGCTATACTGTCAGAGAGTTTGCGCTTATTAGTGGAATACGTGTAACTAGAAATGAGAAGAAACATTAGTATTTTCCATTTAATTCCAACTACCTTTACTTATCTTGACAGATACGCGCATTTCGTCTACAATGTGCAGACTTCTTCAGTGTCGTGTACTAATAACTTGGCTCATTTCTAGTTACAGATATTGCACTAAACAGCTCAAACTCTTTAGAAATCTGAGAACTTGCCAAAAATTTTGAAAACTTGCCTGAAGTTTTAAAACGTGTCAGAGGTTCTGAAAGTTTGTCAATAGTTATGATCAAAGAGTGAGATTTTGAGAATATACGTTTGATCAGAGTTCTGGAAAATCATCAAAAATACAGTAAACTTATCAACTGCTTCAAAAAAAAAAAGTCTTAGAAATTGTCAGAGGCCATGGGAATGTTTTGATTACAATAAATGCTTTAAGAAAATTTATTAGCAACTCTTGAATAATCAACAAGACCCCTTGAACCAATTCTTAAAAGGGCACAAAACTCGTCATTAGTATCAGAAAATTGAAAGTTTCAAAATTATCCAGACTTCAGATAATTTATAAGAAGTTCTGGGAATTGCTTTGAACTTTTGAAGCCTGATCTGAAATTTTATCATCCACCAGTTCTGGAATTGTCTGAGATATCTCGAAAATTTTAGAAAAGTTTCGAGAATTTCGTGAAAAATCCAGATAGCTTTTCAGACAATTGAAGATAAAAATGTTGCCTGAAATTCTGAGAACTAGCCAAAGCTTCTGAGCATTAGTCAAAATTTACGAGAACTTTAAGAATTTGTGAAAACTTGTTAACATATATGAAACTCTGAAAACTTGTGAAAAGTTCTTTACAATATGAAGATCTGATTATTTTTTTCAAAATAGATGATTTATATCATCAGAGATTTAGAAATTTATGTTTAAACCGTCAGGCGTTTCTGAAATTCTCAAGAAACCTTTACGACGTTCTGAAAACTTTTTATAAAAGGTCTGAAATGTTGAGAACCTTTCAGAAAATATGAGATCGTATCATTTTTTTAAAAAGTTGTCTCAAGTCTTAAAAACATGTCAGAGCTTCTGACATTTTGCCTGAAAATATCATCGAATGTAAACAACTTAATGAATATACTAGCTGAACCCGGAGCGAGCCTTCATACGCTTGAGTCTATATGAATGAAAATTCAATAGAACTGGCACTTTTATGGGTTTTTTTTCGCAATGAGTTTTGTTTAAAAAATTTCATTTGCCAATGTTTTTCATCATCGCAAAAAAAGTAGGGGTGTGTTTTTAATTTAACCTCCGGATCGTTAGTTACTGCCATAGTTTTCTTTCTGTGTAGAAGCATTTGATAGACAAAACATTTATCTTCAAACTACGCCGTATCCTGTCACTTTGAACGTAATTTTCTCTTGCATAACCTTAGATTAACTTCTTGAGCACTAATGTAGCACACTCAAATATCCTCCTTGCTTGATATAGTAGGGGATTCAAATTTGTATCAGTACATGCTGCTTACTCGAGGAATACACATTTTAGTTGCCTGGATAATTCTCATGTTTGGTTGAAATTTCTGTTTCATTTGTATTAGAGCCAAACTACCTTAGAAAAAATCCTGCCTCCAAAAACACACACTTGACAAATTGGGTTCCATTTGCTTGATTAGCTCTCGAGTTATGCAGAAATGTGTGATTCATTTGTATGGGAGCCCTTCTTCTCCTTCCAGACGGAGAATGGGTATCAAACCGTCATAAGAACCTTCTCCGGCCCCAAAAATAATTCATACAAATAAACAATGCATACAAATTTTCATAACAGTAGGGGTAATTGTCTTTTTGGTTTGAATTTGTGTTTCATTTGTATGTAAGCCCCCTTTCCAGAGAGATAAGGAGTCTCAAACCACCGTAGAAATATATTGCCTTCGAACACTCCTACATGCCAAATTTGGTTCCATTTGCTCGATTAGTTTTCGAGTTAGACAGAAATTTTTGTTTCTTTTGTATGGGAGCCCTTCATCCCTTATAGAGGTAGGAGGGGTCTCAAACCATCATAATAACCTTCTCAGGCCCTAAAATCTTTTGCATACGAGTTTTCATAACAGTAGGGGTAATTGTGATGTTTGGTTTAAATTTGTGTTTTATTTTGATGTGATCCCCCTCTCCAGAGAGATAAGGGGTCTCAAACCATCGTAGAAACATATTTGGCCATCAAAATCTTCCACATGCCAAATTTGGTTCCATTTGCTTGATTTGTTCCGAGTTATGTAGAAATTTGTGTTTCATTGGTATGAGAGCCCCTCCCCCGTCACTTAATGAGTGAGGAGGGGTCTCAAAACATAATAAAAACCTTTTCCGGCCCCAAAAACTCCTGCATACGAATTTTCAAGCCGATCGGTTCAGTAGTTTCCGAGTCTATAACAGTCAGATAGACAGGCAGTCATTTTTTTTAAAAATAGAAGATTAGTCCTGGCAAGCTCTTAGAACATCTGGCATGTTTGCAGAACTTCTTACGAGCTACTTAATGTACTTAATGTTTTAAGAAGTTTTAAGAAATGTTGATAAGTTTACAGAAATTCCGATCGGTTCGCAGACCTTCTGACAAGTTTCAAAATTCAAGATAAAATGTTAAAATCTTTTAATAAACTTTTAAGAAAACCATCTACTTTGTCTGGAACGTTTGATAAATTCTCAAGAAGAAATTCATAAAAAAAATAACACAATCTGAAGTACGATTGCTAATCCTCAAATCCATAGCAAATATGAGCCCTGATCATGTTGCACAATGATGACGAAAATTCACTAACGAGACTTCAGATTTCGTATGCCATGTTCCTTTCTCCAATCCATCTCCAGGAAATGTCATCCTTTAATCTTGGCTAAATAGCGAGTTAACGGTCAATGTTCTACTGAACATTAAACATTGTATCCAAAAATAAAAAGGATTAAATATCGGCTTAGTAAGCTAACGCAATTCAGCCTAACAATCAAATGGAATAGATAAATAAGAATCATATGTCCATAGTTTATAATTAAAGAATGTTGGTCTGTGATTACTGAGTTAATGTGAATATCTTGAAAACTAATTGAGTCATTAGCGTCATTGAAACATTATTGAAACCCTACCATTACCGTAAGACGTAGTGTACAGTAAAAATGTGTTATACCCACTTACATTAATGAACCCGCTTTAGAAGACCCACAACATTCTATGGAACTACACACTTAAAAAATTATTCACGGGCTCGGTTAAACATTTAGCTGAATTCACTCGACATTTTCATATTTAACTGAAAACTCGGTGAAAAATTAAACGATGCCGAGTCTCAGCATAACTTGAAACTGAAATATTGGGTAACTTCATTACTAAACCGATTCTCGGCAACACTAGGAGCCGAGCACAAACGTTAACCAAACTTCAACCGACCTCAGCTACCTATCATGCCGAAATATCGGTTAAGCAGTGTCGTAAGCCGAGGTTCGGGTTTTTATCTGTCAACCGCCATGTGCCATATTGTTTTCATTCGCAAGTGAATTAAGTCTAATGTTGTTTGTGGAACGCACAGTGGTTCCAACTTAGAAGAGACGCGGCCAAAAATAGTCTTTTTGAGAGTTTCTTTATAAAACCATGTATCTTTCATGAATTTTGGGGCGCTGAGTTCAAATTTGATGTCAAAAAGACCGGATTGATCCTCCTTGCAGTGATAACTGAACTTTTTATTCTTCCTACAAAGAAAAGTATTTATATCGCACGAGTTTTTCAATAACCACTAGATCGAAACCACCATCAAATGGCTTTGGGGTCCGAAAGAAAGCTCTTGAATTCTTTTGGAATCGGTCAACTGGTTCTGCGAATATCACCGGGAAATGTTCTGGTGAATATGGATCATGTGTGTATAATCAGCCAGAATTGTTTTAAATCCATCATTCATCACCTCAAATCACATGAAAATTTGATAACAAGATCAATGTCAGTCAAACTAAGTAAAAAGTACGACATTGTCCACATTCGGACATGTTCCGGGTACCCCCAGTGAAGTGGCCAGTTTCTGAATTGGACCAAAACCTGTCATGCGACACCTCGAATCACATGAGAATTAAAAATTAAGTTCTTTGCTTGTCTTATTTAGTATCCAAATCCAAATTGGCCACCACTGCCGACATGTTTTGAGTTTTAGATGAGGTGCACGCACAAACCATGAATTTTGGCACAAGTATAAATTAGCTACATTAATTACAGCTTAAATTACTTTAGTTGACCGATACTTATAATTAAGTCCATTATAGCAAAAGTTTATTATTCTTTTTTTTTAAATTCCGTTTGAATATTTTCAGTACCATCAATTACAGTTTTAATAAGTTTAATCACATTAAGTCTAGAAACATTATTTTCATTAATATCATTACATCTTTATAATGCATTAATACGAGATTAATTCCAATAAATTCTTGTGATTGAACTTTGAATCCAACGCACTAGTCAGGAGAATTGCGTGACTCTCAGTTCAACACGGAAGTATCTATAGTGAAATTACATCAAAGTGATCTTCAAAGATTATTTGTAGTTATATTGAGTGTAAGCTGAATTATGCATTAGGTCCTAAGTAACATTAGAAGGCTCTCAACTTCCCGTTTAGCTTTCCTACGGCTATGTCATAACGTATTCAAGTATTTTCAACACACAGTTTAGCAATATAGAGCGTAATTATTGATCCAATACGTCAAACACATCAGCAAAGCGTTTAATAGACTCACTAAAACGAAAGATAAAGTCGACGAAGAGAATTCTGTTACTTAGGACCGATTTAATTGTTCAGCTTGAAAGAAAGGAATAAATGGACGAGTGCATTTTGCATTCTAAAATGATGCTTTGACAAAAACTGCTCGAAAATACATCAATCCGAGTTTAGCCTTAAACAATCTATTAGATATAAGACACTTAAACGAACCACATCAAACCATGGCGCAGAAAGGCGCAGCTAGAACACAGTACACGTCGCAGTCAATACTCTCAATGAAGTTTTGTTGAAGATTCGGTGAGAGGAATCGAGGGGAAAAGATGTGTATGTCAATTATTTCTGTACATACATTCTAAGAGGAAAAGCAATTACTTGATATGAGCCACATAAACTAATCACAGCAAACCTGACGCAGATATGCGCAGCTGGATCTTACTACAAGTTGAAGTCAATATATTTTGGCAAGTTTTGATGAAGGTTTGGTGAGGGGATCGAGGGGGAAAGTTGTTTTTACGTATGCTGAAAAATCCAATTATTCTTTTTATATTATCATAAGACACTATTTTGAGTGCATTTCTACTGAACAATTTTTTTAATATCAACACTGTAGTTGACATTGAATTTCAAAATTAACTTTATTGAAAGCAAATATCCATAAAAATATACATACTGTTATTTAGAAAAAAGTTTAAATGACGAATAAATGAATGCTATTTAAATATAACTAATGAAATGTTGAGTTTTGGATACCAATTACTCTCACATGTAAGACCCGATTTCGAAAAATTTCGTTTGAAACCGTCAAAATCAAGCGTTGAACATTGAAATATACATCTTAAACAAAGCAATGCCGAAATAGAAACACGTATTCCTCGAAGTCAATTTTTTGTATTAATGGCCTATGGGGAAATCTACGGCGAATGGAGAATCCTTCGTTACTGAACTCGGCCCTAGGCCAATCGCTTCCAGTCGCTCTGCAGAATCCATCGTGTGCAGGTCGGGCCGCAGATTCGGCAGTCTCTTCCTGGATCTCAACTGATTATGAGCCTATCTTGTCGCTCATCTGGCATACGAGCAACGTGGCAGTATACAAAGATACAGATTCATTTGTAAAATATATTCCTATAAGATCCACGTCATGTGAATTCAAATACATCAGTAAACATTATTTTTTTCACGTATTTCCTTATTCAGTTAAGAATCACTTTGTGCGTTTTGTTCTTGATAATGCCTACATACATACAAATCTTACTCAAAATATAAAATATTTACACATTATTGAACCGAAATCTCGGTTAACCTCAGTTTTGTTTATTTCTAATTTTAACCGATATATCAGTTTGCTTATGCCCAGCTAACTAAATGAGTTTTCAGTTTGACCCAAACCGAGATTATCGGTTAACATAAAAAAGTCGAGACCGAAACCGAGATCCCGGTTTCAGAAAGCCGAGACTCGGCATATAATTCTAAGTGTACACCTACTTGCTGCTTAAATAGGCTGAACATTTTCAAGGCTTCTCATGAGCAACCGATAATCAAAATTGAATCATCTGTTGAGAGTAACTCAAAATCAAAACACTTTAGAATGCAATTACTTTGGCATTAGTACTTCCGTCCTAGCGAAACTTTTCATTATCCACTCAATGAATGCTACTTCCAGTCGAATTCGACTCAATTATCAAGATGTCCTCCTCACTGAAAAAATCTTGCAGTAAAAACTTTTGATTTTACACGACTATATCTATTTTTAAAACCGCCATGAAATTTCAGTCAAGTTTACTACGTTTATGGTACAACCTTCATCATTTGGGCACAGAGAACAGACATTGATGTCCATATACCTTTTCTTGAAAAACGTGTGAAAAGTTAATATTGGCAGCCGGTATAAAAAGCAAGTGCAGAGAAAAACAAACAAAACTTTTCAGGTTATGTGCTAGGCTTTGTATTGATGACAGTTCTCGCACAACTGCAGCGCCAGTCTAACAGAGAGCATAACGACATACATTTAAAATGTCGGTTTAAAGTTTTACACAAGTAGCAGATCGAAGATGAACATCTGTTCTCTGTGATTTGGGGTATATTTGACCGACCTCATGTTGATATAAACCCCACCATGGTTGACTTCACTGAGTATATTCTACTCATAGATTCGAGTATATTGTACTCATAGATTTTTGCAATCTGCTTTGTGCAATGAAATCTATGTGCAGGACAAGTAGTTCTTTTAGTTCCATCTAAAATCCATGTGTGGCCGCACATATTATTCAATTGCTCTTCTCAGGGGATTATGTTTTTGTGGCAAATCAAATCTATTAGAATTACTTATGGATTTTTACCATTAATTTTGTGCAGATTATTTTTCGTGTTCTATCGCAGGCATTGTAAAATGAAACCCTCGAAATTGTAGTTTCTGCAGCGGTTTTTTTGCGTGTACTGGTGACTCGTATCCGACGCCCCATCTCCGAACGCCCATGACCTGAACAGGAATGATTCAGCGAAAACATCTTTCGTCATCTTTCTTTTCTAACTCGACAATGTCATCTCTCGATAACCGGCACCGGCAGCAAAGTAAATCGCTAAGATTTCGAAAATCATAGCTCAAAAAAAAAAGACGTAGGTAAGACTCTCATCCACCATGAGAAATGTGGATCTCATCTGCGAAAACAAAATAATTCCTCCCACCGTTTGGTCTCCTGTGTCGCGGGACTTGATTTGAAAAGAGCAAAACTTTGTTTCGCTTCGGCTCACGCAACTTCGCCAGAACCGCTGTCTGGCAGGGGGGATGAGAATAAGCGGAAAATAATCCCTCTCCATCTCGCTCACTCCAGCACGCGGTTGTTCGACTGGCTCTTTTTTTCCTGAGCTGAGCTGGATTGAAGAAGAATACTGTGAATCGAAGCGAAACGAGTCGCGCTCGAGGAGGTGAAATCAAACCAATATTGCTGTGCGATAAGAAAATATGATGGATTTGATTTTGTTTGCGAGAGAGGGAGGGTGAGTGATGGCTGCGGCGGCGCTGGGATGACAGCATGGAGCGCAATTCGTTTTCTTTATTTGGTAGCTTTTCTTTGCTGTTTTTGTGGAAAGGCGGGGGAACGGAGATCGAGCGCGGGGACAGGAGATGGTGGATGATAATGAAAAATGTATGAGCATGTGACGAGACAACGCTGGCTGGCACAACATCATATGCTGTTGCACGATGAAGCGCTTAAAGGGTTAGACAAAAGGGAAAAAAATGAGGATTACTGTATGGCAGCATTCATTAATTATGTCACGCAAATCTGGCCGAAAATTAACCCCCCTCTCCCCCATGTCACAAATTGTCACAATTTTTGTAACCCCCCCCAGGCAATTATGTCACGTTTTTGTTAACCACCCCCTCCCCACTCAAAACTTTTTATTCAAATAGCCAATATTAGTCACAAAAATCATTTTTATTTCATACAGAAACAAATTCAACTTTCCTCATATTATATCAAATTGCATTCTCAAATAATACCATTCAAAAATAGATTCAATCCTCAGTCCAAGGGTTTTGCAGATGTTGGTCAGCATTGATGACCGGAAGATATCTGCGTCCGCTGAAGCACTCGTAATGGTTTCTGCCACATCAGTCAGATCAAGTTCTTCGTCATCTATCCATTCGCAATCGAAGTTGTCTTTGTTGGTTACAACCATACATTCCTGTTTACGTTTTGCCACAACTTTAAACGGACGCAATTTTCTCTGAAATTGAACGGATGTATGCTTGTGCATCTTTATGTGCTCGCGAAGCATGACTAAAGATGCAAAGTATAGGCCACAGCTGGAACACACTCGTTCGTTCAATGAGTTTTTAATTGAAGGACAGTAAAGATCATACGGAATCGTTCCATAGCTGGACATCGATTTAGGTAGAATCTGTTGAGCTTGTAATGAGTTCAATACGAACATTGATGGGAAATGCTGTGGTTCGTCCTTCGATGACCCAATCAATCCTCGAGATGTTTGAGTAAGAGAGATTGGTGGAGTCAAAAATCAATTGCATATAACGTGATCGATGCTACTTCGCAGTGGTGAGCAGCATTTCCTGTAAAAATATAAATTTATGCACATATAACAATTATTTGACCATCAAATGCATCTCAAAATTTTACCTATCTGTGCATTTCCGTATCTGGAGTAAATATTGGCTGGTTCGCACATGAGTTCCAAACCAGTGTTGGTCATAGTCACGAATTGACTTCGGATCTATTTCAGAAGCATCAGGATCGATATATTCAGCCAACGTCGGATGACCGTCGATGACCACATCATTCCAGACTTCTGCCAAAACTTCACCAGCGTACTGGAAATTTTGCTTCTCCAAAGCTGAATCAGTTGTACGCAATTGGGAATCCAGATGACTACCAAACTGGTCGTGTGGTATTATCAATCCAGAAAGCTCCTTACTCAAGGGTGACATACGTCGCTCCACTCTATTGAAAGCACTCCTTCCCGGAGCGTTCGTTGCAATGAACAGCGTGTCAAGGTTGTACTCTTTAAAATGGTGTATTGCTATCTGTATTACCTTGCGATATCTCGGATTTTCATCAGGTCCACCGTCGACGGTAAAGATTAGGACTGGTTTGACAAATCCATCAAACTTAAAAATACCATCAAACGATTCAAGAGTTAGAAGCCGCTTGATGTCTAACGCATGAGAAAACGCCGTTGACGAAGCGTGTTTGCCTGACCGAATTGCAATGTAAGTGGGGCCCGAAAAACCAACAGCCTCCGGTTTGCCAAGACCATTCGGTTTGATTTCGATTCCAGCGTACACGGACGGAATTAGTTTATGCTTATTTGCAACTATCCAATCGTGGTCAGGAAGCGTGATTTTTGTACTCCACATGCATAAGCATGGGAGACTGCTTATTGGCAGCCGTTAGGCCTATCGCCACTCTCGCCTTATCATCCTGACTGATAAATCCTACTTCATTGGGCCCTAGCACAGATGCCAGTTCTTCCAATGATCTTATGGTCGCTGTACAGAATCGGCCATCGGGATGATCGTTGTGTTTTGCATTACTTGCGCGCATCAACTTTACTGGTACAGTATTTACGTGACATTTACCTTGATGGGAATTGGCTCGTTTTGGGATTAACCGCAGATATGTTGCTGTTCTTTTGATATTGAATCCCTTGCCTTGTATTGCAGAAGTCAACTCATCTAAAGTTTTAACGCTTCTGACGCTCTCATCACTGCGCTTTTCGTGGGCCGCAGATCCATGAAGTGCGATATCGCATATTGCCTTGAGCAGCTCCGGTTGCTGCTCTTCAACACGAGGGCGGCCAGGAGAATTTCGGAATGAAAGATAATTTCCTGAAATTTGATATTTATATCTACTGTGCAAACAAACTAGTTAATATATCATATTTACCAGCCTCTGGGATGTCCCGAATTAACAGTTGTTTAGCCTGCTTCATTTTCTCACGATGCTTCTGCTGCCGCTCTTGCTCGTCTTCCTTGATTTTGAGATTCTTTTCAAGTTTGATCTTTTTAATTTTTAGCCCTTCGAGTCTCGACTGATCATCATCCGTCAATAGTCCAGCAGACTTCTTGTCAATCAGAAGCACTACCTCAGAGTTCAGATTATTTAGCTCAGCTTTAAGTTGTTCCTGTACTGGTGCAGGGCGTTTATTTGATGATGACGGCTGAGCCATATACTCTAATTTCCTTGATGGGTTGCGCGGGTTTCACTGTCGGCGCTGATTCCTTAGGAGCACCCATGGACTTTCCCCATAGTTGAAGAAGTTTACCTTTTTCTTTAGCTGCAAGGCATGAAGCTCTTTATATTGTTATTGACTTGCTCTTCAAGTGCGGTGTTGTCATTGCCCTTCCGTTCATTCCAGAAATTAGTAGCATCCAATTGGCACCCTTTTCTTCTTATCCGGGTAAGCTTATACATACGCATTGTACAGCGTATTAAAAAGTTTTCCACGATTCATTTTCCAAAATACACCAACTGCGCGAACCAATTTTTCACCAATAAACACTGGACTTTATTCACTGACGCACACTGAATGAGCTGCAGCTGTCATTCATGAACGGTGGAATAGCATTCACTCTAACTTGAAAGTACCCATTAATGAGTCGAAAAGTACGCATTTTGAAGAAAAGTGGCTTAACTCATTATTAAGAGTATACTTTCTCATTTCTGAGTATTGCTTACTCATTTATGAGTATCAATTAATCATTAATGGGTAACGAATACTCAATTAATGAGGAAAATGTACTCCTAATAATGAGTTAAGCCACTTTTCTTCAAAAATGCGTACTTTTCGACTCATTAATGGGTACTTTCAAGTTAGCGTGTTAGGTATGGTAGGTGTCGGAGCCAAACACCGGATCCGTAGGGTACTTGAAGTAGCTTGCTAGCTCTCTTGCGACAGAACTCAAACGTGTCCTAACACGGTAGGAAAGGAAATAGGTGTCGCTCAAACTAGCAACTGTCGGGTAAAACGAGTGCTCTGTCTTGGCTCATGCGGTGGAAAATTCAACTCTTCTTACCCTGAAAAGGCCGGGTTGGGTTCCAAGGCCGTTGACAGCAAACACTCTAGTCGTAGGGTGGACTGTATTCAACACTGTATAACACTTGGCTGTTGCACCGGATAATGGATCCAGAAGATATTGATAGAAAAACTACTGCTTCTATTCACTTATCCTTTATTGCTTTTTCCTTTTGATCTTAACACCTTAGAATTGATATAATGACTGAATGACTGCGCCACTGCGGTGCCGTTTTTATATTGTGCCGCTACTGCTAGAAGTTCCAGAACATGGAAAGTTCCAGAACATGGAAAGTTCCAGAACGATGGAAAGTTCCAAAACAATGGAAAGTTCCAGAACATGGAAAGTTCCAGAACGATGGAAAGTTGCAGAACAGGGCGTGGCATAGTTTATGCGAGCGGTGTGTGAGTGCTGCATGATTACTGCTGTTGCTGTTCGTTTACGAAGGGGCGTGAACAGTAGGGATAGTAGTAGTAGGCGATATTGCATAAGAACATCATTTTGTTTTTGTTTTTTTTTCAAAAATGTGATGTCACGATTCAGCTTACCCCCTCCCTCGTTTGTCACAAAATGTCACGGTTTTCTGAACCCCTCCCCCTAAAAGCGTGACATAATTAATGAATGCTGCCTATGGCAAGAAGCAAGTCGGGTACATTTTGGGTGTTCTTAAGTTCGAAGCTGGATTAACAATTATTTCAGTTTTAGCTGAAAACTGGAATTAAATACTAGCAAAAATAATTAATCAATGAATTTACTATTCGTTACGTACTTCGAACTGTTAATAAATCATCGATTTCTTGATTTTGCATGCGAATGGGCATTCCAAATAACTTCAATTTTCATTCATTGTATATCGTTAGTAGCAACTACGGATCCTCCCTTAGGTCAATCGGTAATATCGAAGTTGTAGAGCAACACCATGCTAGATGAGGCTGAGTTCAATTCGCGGTTTGGCCTGAGAATGTTTCATTAACGGCATACGCTGAAGCCTTCTCAACGGCAGCCATTTCTTCAAAATTTAGATTTGATATAACTTATATTCTGTACTAGATATTTAAAAGTCAATCACATCAGTTTGTAAACTTACTTGCTGTGAGCAATCTGATAGAGTTCGATTTGATTTGCATTGACTAACAATCGAGATTTATCAATTTGAAAATGCGAGGTAAATTTGCGAGAGAGAGATAAAAGATAGGAAAAAATACATGGAGCAGCGATTCACCTTAAGGAATATTTATCTACTCCCGAGGGTAGCTCATCAAAACTTCCGGTCCGCCTCTATGCATCTTGCTATGAGGTACCAGGTGGATCTCCACGGATTGCCTGTCAATCTGCCAAATTTGTAAGACGTCTGCATTGAGTTTTCATAAATTATAATAATCTCTCCTAGGGTCGTTCATTTCATTATATATATAGGTAGAACGGCTAGCACTTCGATCTCTGCTTCCCAGCACGGGTAAACGTTAACCTATCAACGCTCATTTTTGCAGCATGGTGCTCCATCTAGTGAAGCACCATACTGCAAAAAATGAGCATTGTAGGGCAACGTTAACCCCGTGCTTGGAATAGGGTCTCAGGTTGCTTAAGCCGTTTCCTACCCAATATAGTAATGAAATTATTGGGTATAGGACCAAGTCTCCCCCGGGTGGAGCCAAATGAACATCAACAGAAGAAAGTTGCCAGAAGGTGTGAAATGCATCTACGGACGCTTATTTGTATCAGGTCTCTCAATCGTAGTTTTGGATGGAGTAGTGTGGATTGTTCTTTATATTGTATCATTAGACTATTATACATTTAGACTGAAGCATCAGCATGCGATTTCACACTTTTTTTATAAGTGGGATTCAGATGTCTCGCCACTTCAGGTGTAAACGCAGATGACAATTTCCGATTTCCGCAAATTTGCAGTACATTACAGGTCCTACTAAGGATCTTGTTAAATTTATTTATAAAAACTGCTGTTTTGCTTGACACAACAACTAAAAAAAGAATATTTCTCTACTTGAAAAATAACAATAAAAATGATTTGTTATGCTTGAAATTTTCAAATTAAAATTCTGAGTGAATATTTTTCATGATTCTGTACTCATTTTATTTTACAAGATTCCTATTGCATTATGTGAAGCTTTTGAATGCATTCTGCTGATGATTCCGAGAGATGTTTTGCTCTAAGCCATGCACGAATCTTACGAAGGACTCTGAGTAAATCCTTCTTTGGAATCCCAGTTTTCGCATAAATTTTTTTGGAACTTGTGAGTGACAAAAACCTGCGCAGGCATGTGGGAACCTATTTTCATGGCTATGATTGTTTCTCAGTAAGTATTTCCCATAAACGAATGTTCTATCCAACTCGAATGAGAAGTGAATAACCAGGGAATAAATATATTAGATTTTGTTATAATTTGAAGTACTGAATTGACATTTATTTTCGTTTTGTGCAATTCCGATGGAATTGACTCTTCCTTCGTTTTCATTTTACGTTCCGTTGTTTTTTTTTCAATATCAGGCTTCTCTTCTTCCGGTTTGGTTAACTCATTCGGATTGAGCGAGTTTAAATTGGGGTTTTTACATAGGTACAGAGGAGGAAATCAAGCAGTATTTATTGGCGTTTTTCCATTTTGTAGTGGCTCTGAATAGTCGGGCAAATTCCAAAGGTGGCCTCCTCAAAAGACGTCTTGAGAATTCTTCGAACGGTAAAATGCCATTTGGTAGATCACCATTTGGCAGGACACTGTTTTTTCAAATGTTATTAGGCCAAATTCAACTCATTTGATCGCCGTTAAGTTGAATGGGTCATTAGGCCAAATTGGTCAAGATCTATAAATTGGTAATGAGGCTAAATCGCTCATAAGACCAAATTGCCACCTAAGTGTATATGAATTAATTTGTTTGATTTTTTTTGCTTAGAATACTGTACATAACTTCAAACTGTGCCGGATTTCGATCCGTAAGGACTAATCTATTGTAATCTATTATTCATTATCGATAATTTGCATTGTGCACTGAAAGTATCAAGTTTTGTTCAGAGAATAGCGTTTGAATATCAAAACTAGGCTATCGCATCCATAACAGCCTACAGAAAAATGAATTTTCAACTCGTTATGGTTTTGTTTTCCAGAAATAACAGATAAGCATATATTTGCAGACTAGTACTCTGTTAAAATTTCAAAAAAGCAAAAAAAAACAAGCAAGATGTTTACAAGGAATGTTAACTGCTTGAAAGTGTTAAAATTAAAAAAAAAATACTGCTCATGGTTTTGAAAAAGAAGGTCCTCTCATGAAAATCCATAAGATTCATTCCCCAAAAAATACAAGAATTACAGTTATCAGTGTTCAAAAGGACATGTAAGAAAATTGAAAAAAAAATTGAAAAAAAACTTCATATATAGGAACTGAACACGATTCAATAAAGTAATAGATCAAACTTAAAAACTTCTCATATTACCTTGCAAGCAGGTGACAACAACATATGACTACCTAATTTTGATCTTGAAAACTGGCCTTGGTATTAAAAAGCTCAGATTAGGAGGTAAAATACCGAAACAAAATACCTAAGAATTGCAAGCAAAATTTCTTTTGAATAACAAAACATGTTATTTCGGATACCTGGGAATACCTGAGAGGTATTATTTTGGTATTGCCTTACCTCAATTTAGTATCTGGATATCACTGTGGGAACAATTTTATGGTATCATCCTCAGGAATGTTACCTCTCATGAAGCGCTTAAATACCAAGGCCATTTATCCAGTAATTCGTTCCTGCTCGGGTACAGAAATGCTGTTCACAGAAGGAAAACTAATGCACATTGTAGAAGTTACTTCGCCTTCCCAGCCAATTCGTTCAAAGCACACATCAGTTTACTTCACAATAGTGTTAGTGTCAATTGAATATGGCATGAATATAAATCAATTATAAATAATATCAACAAAGCCGTTCTTTGCGGCGCATTGTAACACTTGTTGAAATTTCGATAACATACCTATTATGGAACCATGCAATTTTTTTTCGAACAGTGCGAAAATTGGACTTCCTTGGCTCTGCGAATCTTATCGCTTGAATTTCGATCCAGCTGTGAACGACCGTGAAAAGACCATGATGAAAACTTTTCGCGATTCAATCGACACTTGACTTGGAAACTATGGCGAAAACCTTCGCAATGTCAAGAAGACACTCAATGGATCTCCAGTTGGATTCCAAGTCAGCGAATCCCTTCCGATCAAACCAACTTTCATCAAAGAATCGACAAGCTCACTTTGAACGATCCAATCAACCGATCCAGATCCTGTGAAGAAACTTCTTTTTTTGAAGTCTTGGACGAAATCAACAGTTCTCTTGTACATAATCCGGACAAATTTGTTGTTGGATCCAACAAACGTATGCAGATCATCTCCAGTCGTTCAGCTGGTTCAGGAAGCAGAAACGAATAACTTGATAACTGGTATTTTTCAGCTCAGATTAAGAGGTAAAATACCTGAGGATAATACCATAAAATTGTTCCCACAATGTTATGCGAATACCAGATTGAGGTAAAACAATATCAAAATAGTACCTCTCAGGTATTCCCTGGTATCCAAAATAACAAGTTTTGTTATTCGAGAGATATATTGCTTGCAATTCTTAGGTTTTTTGCTGAGGTATTTTACCTCTTAATCTGAGCTCTTTAATACCAAGGCCAGTTATCAAGATCTAAATTAGGTATTCAAATGTTGTTGTCTCCTGCTCGGGTAGTAACACAGCCAATCAACATCTCAACACAACACCAGCTGTTTCTACACGTCCCTTAAACACTCTGAACTGTGGAAATATTACCAGCGTCATAAGCGGAAGTGCAGCTAATGGTTCTCAACTCTCTAACGACGTTAAGTCTTGCTACCTGTGTTTGGGTCTGGTAAAAGGGGCTTCCGACCTCTGCTCTCAGGCAAGTACACGCAATTTAAGAACTAAAGGAAGCTCGCGCAATGTTATCGGCAATTGCATCACATCGTCTCATCATCGGGATCCTTCATTCAGCATCCGGGATGCACTCCTGTTAGTGCTTCCTACCTATTCAGACGGATGCAGACTCATAGGATTGGAGTCATTACCAGATAGACGAGTTACGATGCAGCGGATATTCGTCTTCGATGTAATTGTGGGATTTATAGACTACTCTGAACTTCTCACATAGGTTCCGTTCAACATTGTTGCTCGAAGATTCAGAAATTCTCCGTTATTTGCAATTCCATATCATAGAATAACTACGGCTAGAATAACACGCTGGACTCATGATTTGATTTTAAAGTTCTGTCCAGTTAGAATCCAGAATCACTTATTGAGAACCGTCAGAGCAAACCCTGGACTACCAGATAATGAAATTGCACAAAAATACGCTGCTGCTCGCAGTACCATTCGAAAAAATCGTTTGCGAGCAGGATATCGTTCTAATCCAGCCAGCAAGCAACCAAACAGAACGTTGAAGCCAAGTTTGGTCACCAAAACTCGAGCTCGGAAATTGTACCAGCAGGTTTTGACGAAATAACAAGGATCGGTGATGAAACCCACGTCAAAATGGTTTTCCGACAGCTTCCTGGCCAAAAATTCTACATGGCGACGGAACGAGGAGATGTTCCTGCGAAGTTTAAGTTTGCTTTGATGGACAAATTTGCCCAAAAAAGACTGATGATTTGGCAAGGAACAAGCAGCAGCGGAGCAAAGACCAAAGTGTTCGTGACAAACAAGACGATGGCCTCGTACCTGTACAAGGAAGAATGCCTCAAAAACCACGTACTACATTTCATTAAAGCCCATAAAGGTCCCGTGAAGTTTTGGCCAGATTTGACGAGTTGCCCAACTGCCCGCAGTTCCCGCCCATCGAGAGGTTTTGGGCAATGATGAAGCGGAAGCTTAAGAAAAAGTGGAACAACGGCTCGGGACGCGACTCAGATGACCGAAATGTTCATTTATTTGTACAGGCTCAATTGATTCAACTTTACAGAGCGAATTTTTCATATTTATATACATCAGTTATCTTAAACCTAACGTTAAGGGGATAGGACCGATTACTCGCGGCCGTCAGAAGGTTAATAGGAACAACTGACAGGATGGGAAGTTGGGCTGGAATGTGTGCAAATTTTTATCGGAAACAAAGAGAATTGATTTGTTTTGATATTTTTCCCTTAAAAGGAAGGAAATTAGCTTTAATTTGATGTACTAAACATATTTGTAGTTCAATCCGTTACCGAGATACAGATGATTTTATTATTCCGGATTCTAAATGGACATAGCTCTAAATTGTCAAAAAATGTTTTTAGAAACATAATTAATAGTAATACATAGTTTGTAGGTTAAATGATTCAGCCTGTGCGTCAATTTAAAGATGGAGATATAATACACAAAGGTTTTTTTTGCACGGTTTTTTTTTCACACGGGTTGTTTTCGGTGATAACTCCAGAACGGGACAACTTATCGACCTAATTCAAATCACATTTTACGTTTTGGGCCAAAAGTAATCATATGGCAGTTTTTCAAAAAAATCACAATTTTTGGTGTAAATACTCAAAATTAAAAAAAAATGTATTTTGATCATTGCATGGAAAAGTAACCCATACAAACAAAATCGGAGCAATATAAAATGTTTAAGCATGTGAATTTATCAACTCTATTTACTTTCACTTTTTTTAAACACTATTTTTTAAAAAACTTCTTTGAGCGTATTAGTAGAACGATTGTGATTGGGAAACTAGGAGAATTTAAAGTTTAACATTCATTTGATCACTTTTTAAAAATAAAAATTAAACCTGAAACACTTTTTAAATTTCGCTAATTCGCGAGCAAATCCATTTAATTCCATCTATGAGCTTATCTTCGACAGATAGGCCTATTTCGTCTGCTACTTACAGACTTCTTCAGTGTCGAGCACTGACTCGAGCACTCGACACCGAAGAAGTCTGTAAGTAGCAGACGAAATAGGCCTATCTGTCAAAAGATAAGCTCATAGTGGAATTAAATGGAATTTGCTCGCGAATTCTAGCGAAAATTTAAAAAGTGTTTCAAGGTTTAATTTTTTATTTTTTAAAAAGTGATCAAATGAAGTGTTAAATTTTAAACTCTATTTAGTCTTTTTCTACACGGTTCCATACTAAAAGTGGAACGGATCACCCGTGCAAAAAAAAAAAACCTTAGAGTATATACACACCGTGCTGTAGTTTATTTCACTCCCTAACGTTGTGGTTATCCGACAGGCTGCCAACTGGCTCACATCGGATTGCAATTTATCTCACTGCTCATCGTTATTGACTGCTTTATCAATTGGATTCAAATCCACCACTTGCAAGGGTACCTATCAACCAGCTGCTTAGCCACCCGTAGCCTGCCAATCCCACTCTGGCTCCCCACTGCTCCTATCCGCTTCAAAACTTCGAATGAATGAAGCTGACCGCGAAGGTGTTCCACTTATAAATCGTAAGCAGCTGCATATGAGAGTTGTGATACTTCCAATCGTAATCTGTGTTGGTTTAAAAATTAGTTTTTTTTAAGTTAGTGTTCAAAATGTGTTTATAAGAATTGATTCATCGATTCATTACCGAGAAAATTATTCAAATTTTCACCAATTTTCGTAACGTGTCTAGTTTTTAGTTTTTGTAATTGAACCCCACCTAAGTAACATTGCCAAAACCATCCAGCTTTATTAAGTTTTGGTTAAAGTTTTATGAAAGCCACTAGAAATCAATTCAGTTTTATTATGGCAGCAAGAGATGCCAATAGGTTTCAAATTTTAATAAGGTTTATAGGAACCTACACGGATTCTTTACAATGATCTTAAAACCTTGACGTTGAATACCCTTTTATTCCTGTCAAAGGTTTTATTTTGACTTTATAAACTCCTGAAATGCTGTTTTGAAATGCCGTTATAGGACTCATTCATATTATCTTATTATGGTCAGTTGAAAAAGCATTTTAAAACCACTTTGCTTCCAGTAAATGCAGTAAACGGCTATTTGGCATTGAGGAAAGCTACCAAGCGACCAGATAGTTTTATAGTAGCCATTGGTAAGATAAATTGGCTTTTTGGCAAAACCGTGATTTCTTCCTATCGCCATATTGAAATATATGAAATAATTGAAATGTGGAAAAATAAATACACCAAATTTTACTTGTAATGCAATTAAACTGTAGATCATATACCAACTTCGGTATTCTTTTAGATAACCTTATTGAATTCCATCAATTTTCAGGAGTTTCATGATTAATTCATTGAATATATTTCTTTCCATTTTGTTTTTGTTGTTGGAAAGTCGCATAATTACCGAGGCGCATTTATTGTCGGCTCCTAATATTCATCAATATTCACCATAAAATTAAATACGCATATGATTTGGAGCATGCTGCCTTAAAAAACTCTCCATTTGTTTTGGATATTTTGCTATCAAACGTTATTTCCCGCAACACTAGAACTTTTTTCTTAGCCATTATTTACTGTTGAATGAATCAGAAGAGAGGAGAATCGAACAAAGCAGAACAACAAAAACCAATCCAGATATCGCCGTGAAGTTCGACAGCTATGGCCTTTTGGCCCTATGCTGGGTTGGATGGCAGCCAATAGGTTTTATGATGGTTCTCAAGTGGTCACTAGATCATTTTCAAAATCTTTATGGTCTTAAAAAGGTTTTATTAATTTGTTTTCACAACCGTCTATAGAGTGGGCCACTTTGTGCACATTTCGGCTTTAGAGATGCATGGAGGAGGCGTTGGTGAACAAAACAGTTTTGAATGATGTTTCATTAACAAAGCCAGGAGGAGTGCTATACGACTGGAATAGAACCGAAATTGTTACTTGGGCAGTATGGTAAGCTTACGTCTAAAAATAGACAAAATTGGCAATTCGTATTTAACAAAGTAATTGTAAACTTTAACAAAGTGATAATCCGGAGTTGTTTATTTAAAAATATTGAACAACATTTAAAATCCCAGACAACTCAGCAAATCAACTCAAACCCATCGGTAACGATGGATGATCAGAAGTATACATCCCTCAGATTCGAAACAAATCACTCTAAGCTTCCGAACGTATTCACCACCTTCCCGACGTGCATAAGCAAACACTTCCCACCCAATTGTGAGCCAAAATATGCAATTCTTCACCCCTGAATGATTAAGTACCTTTCAAACGGTTGCTGAGCTGCATTTTCCTCACTTACTTTGCGCACCGCATATCAGCACACGTCTGTATTCAGGTGAAAGGCACACACACATCAATTCCGAACCAGAAGGGTGGAAAAAGTGCCAAAAGAAATACTTTATCTCGGTTTTGCGCCAAACGAAAACGTCTTCATTCTTTCGTCTCGTGAGAGGAAAACAGCGCTTCGTCTACTTTTGGCTCGTTGTCGGTGCTTCCCGGTGCTTGAGCCAACAAACATACTAAAACCGTGCGGTGACAGGTACCTACCTACTTACTTCTTTTCATTTTCTTCTTCAGGTCGCATCCAGCAGCGCTGCTGACGAGAACTTGTGTGCGAAAATCGAATCTCCAAGAAAAATAGCTGAAAATAGCTGTCTGATGGATGTGAAGCATTCCTACCCCTTATGCGCGTTACACAAACCCCCACCCCCCCTCGTCACATATGGGAGACCTCGAGAAGATGCATGGCTTTGAACACGCTTGCAGTTCAGAGATCCCTCGCCCAGAACAGGTGTTGAAATCAACGCCCCATACATAATGCATGCCCGGATTGAAAAAGAAATGATTTATACGTGATTTTGATGAAGAAAAACAAATTTATAAATTCTCTCCATATCGCTTCGGCGTTGGGGGGGGCAGGGAGTTGATGCAAGTGGGAAAGATCGATCCAGTTCTCGAGAAAAAGAAAAGAAAAACACATGTGAAGAAGAGTGCTTTGGGTGGAATGTGCGGGTTGAAGGGAAGGGCCACCTTAAATTCCCGCTTCTGTCGTCCTCAAGGACTGAACGTGAAGACGGTGATGACGATGATGATGATGATGATGATGGTGGTGGTTTGAGGAAAGACAGGATTTTGAGGACACATATTTTCACATCGTCAATTTTTCGTTGTTTGTCGTATTCGAAACGAGAAGGGTTCCAAAGTGCCTTGAAATGGGAGTTTTTCTTTTCCTCGGCTTGTCCTAAGGAGAAGATTCGTGTCAATATGATAATAACTTTTTGATTGAATTATCTCTGATTCCTGTGTGGCTTGCCGGGACACGAAGCAAGAGGCATGTGGAGTTGAGAGCACATGACAGCGAGGGAAAATTGGGGTCATGGTCTTTTTTTTTTTTTGCCATTTATTTTCCGTCGGCCTATTTCAATGGGTCATGGTCTGAATTCATTGGCATTCCTGGAATTTCCTCCTAAATTTTTAAAGCCTTACACGTTGGTAATTGAGTGGATCCTCATCTACTACTGGAGCCCGTGCTAGCGACAGAAAACTCATCCTTCATTCTGGGATTCATCACTGTTCTTCACACCGCTATCATCATCATCATCATCATCATCATCATCATCATCATCATCATCAACGTCATCAAGGCATGGGAAAGCGCTTCGCGTCATTAAGCCACTTGCTCATTCTCCTTCTCTTTGTTTCACATTGAAAGACGGTACTTTCCCGGATCACCGGAAGGCTTCGCCAGCTTACTGTTTGATTGTAATTTTGCTGGAAATCCCACATTATCGATACCCTTGGCAGTCGTCGCGTCCTTCTGTTTCCCGGCACATACATACGGATGATGATGAATCCCGACGAAGCCAGCCGGTAGGAATATAGTAGCGTGCGGCAGCAGTCAATCAGCAGTTGATCACAGAATCTCGAACGAGCCAGAATGCGAGCATTTATGAGTCCGTGAGTGTATGTGGGTACATACTTGTGTTTTCTTGCCACCCATTCACAGCTAGCTGAAATCTGAAACTCCACTCCGACGCCGGTTTTAGGCGATGAGGGCGAAGTAAGAGAGCGCATTGCCTGTTTATGGCTGTCTTATGCTAAATCTTCCAATCGACAGTTTAGTGATTATTCAGGCGGAGCCTTTGTTCGGCTTTCGGAGGAGAATGGAGCAGATTGTGTTGTGGTGTTTGACGTCGTTTAGGAAGAACGAGGTTTACCACTGCCAGTACAGGTGGATCGCGAATTTGGCTACACAACTGATTTGTTGTCAAACATACATATTTCAACTTGTGTTAGATTTACTTGTTAAATTAACAATTATTGTCTTTTGTCTTGTCTTTTTTAAAATCTAGATTCAAATGTTTATATTGAAAAACCAAGTGGGTATTGTAGAGACAATAAAGGGTGTTCCGATCAAAATCTGGTCAAACAGTAATGTGTGTGAGTTTTTGTTAATTAGTCAAATTTATTTTCTTTTTCAAGTTCAGTTAATACAAAATACCGGAGAAATATTCAGCTAAGCTTCCTTTTTCCCGAATGCGAATTGCCGGGTCTTTCGTTTAAGATTTGTACAGTCTCCTTGTCCACTTTATTCGCCACAGAACGCCAGTTTGCCTGAGACTGTTTCTCGTTCACAGCAGCATCACGATGGTCCTCCTGCGAGATAGTGGGTTTGATTGTGGGCCTTGTGAGCCGACGCCATTAAAAAGAAATTGCAACGAATAATACACAAGGAAGAAATTCGAACCGGTACAATCGGCATGGACCCAGGCTACGAAGGTTTCGCTTGACGATGGCCCAATATTGTTCGATTGGGTGGAGCTCTGGCGTGTTGGGAGGGTTCTTGGCCTTGGGCACTACTTGAACGTTGCCCTAGTAGTACACTTGTTGCAAACCAATACGAGTTACTTCAATGTGACTCAATTAGGTTGCTGTTGCTTGATGGTTTGCTGTTGCTTGGGTGTTGGCAGCATACCACTTCATGGCCTTTTTTCCGTAATAACAAAATGCCAAATCCGGCCAAAAAAGAACGGAACAATTGTGTCGCTTCAGGAAAGGTAGTAGACGTTTTTGTAGGCCCTCGCTCAGATAAATGTCCTGGTTGACTCGGTTCCGCTCATAATGTTAACGTTGCTCTTCAAGCCACTGGTACAGATGGTCTGTCACACCAAATATGTCTTCTCAAAATTTGACAGCTTAATGTGCTTGAAAATATCTGCCACCTTTCCCCGTCCGGTTGCCGTATGAAATTCCTGTCCAGGAAGCTGTTTAAAGTCTGAATGCATACAATCTTGAAACTATAGAATATAACGATCGACAAGGTTAGCTCAGTCTGTAAAGGCGCAAACAATACCTTGCTGGAGGTGACTGGGTTCGATTCCTAGTCTGGTCTAGGAAACTTTCGGTAAGGAAAATATCTTGACTCCCTGGGTATAGGGTATGATTTTACTTGTCCCACAATCGTACTAATGCAACAAAATTGTACCTGTCATCGAAAGCTCCCAATTAATCACTATGGAAGTGCACTTAAAACACAAAGTTTAGAGCAAGCATATTGCGAAAACAATAAGCTTGAAACGCTAAGAAAGAAGAACTGGTTGACAAAAATGTTTAGACCCAGAGGCCCATGCCAGTTTCCGTTAGGTTGGATCCTAAAACTATCGAAAATCGTATTTTGACCTCATGCGATTAGCATTTTCATTCACAACTTGGCACCAGACATTGAAATTTTGATATTTTCTGAAAACCAGTCATATAACTGCCTTAGCTTAAATGTAAATTCTCCAGGAGCATTTTTTCTGAAATTCTTTAGACTTAAAAAACAATCTGGCAGAAAGAGAGATGAGAAACTATCTACTTCTGACAAATTTCATCTAAGATCGTTACTTCGCGCATAGGAGAATACAAAAAAAACAACAATCAAAAGTGCAGAAAAAAGTAGACCTAAAAGTTCAGAGTTATCTCAGTACGTGGCGCTAGTATGCATGTAAACTTTCTTTATAAGATGTATCTCGAGATCCTTGACCTACAGCAAGTCAGCGTCTTCGACAAAAATGTTTGGTTGACTGAGGCCTTTTGTTAGGTGTTGACATTGGTTCAGAACACATCCACTACGTGGCGCTAGTGTACATGTGAACTTATTGTATTACCTGTAGTTTGAGATCTAGATCGTTAATAAGTTTACTGATTTCAGGAGAGATACTTGTAAACTTAGAAGCTTCCAGACGCTCGCGACTACAGATCAGAATCATCTCACTCCGTGGCGCTAGTGTACAGGTAAACTTACTGTACAATCTGGATCTCAGGATTATTGACAACTTCGGGTAAGCCCTTCAAAGAATCTCATGGAAGTAATACAGAGAAATTCATGAAAGTTCTTCAGAGTATTTCATGGAAGTTCTCCATAGAACTTCATGCAAGTTCTGCAGAGAACTTCAAGAAAATTCTGCAGAGAACTTCAGGGAAGTTCTGCAGAGAACTTCAGAAAAGTTCCGCAGAGAACTCCAGGGAAGTTCCGCAGAGAACTCCAGGGAAGTTTTGCAGAGAGCTTCAGGGATATTCTTTCAGGTAAACTTATCGGGATCTCGAAATTCTTGACATATAGCAAAATGGTATCTTCGAAATTGATATTTGAGGAATCAGGGCTCTTTGAATGATGTAAACATTAGAACAGAATTCGTTCGCTACGTAGAGCTAGTGTATATGTGAACTTTTTGATTTTGTATTTTGATATCAAAATCATGAATGAATTAATTGTTTTCAGGAAATTCATGGCCCTCCAGATGGTCGACTTCATAGTTCAGAATTATTTCACTGCGTGCGCTGGTCTACCTGCTAAATATGTAATGAATGTTTAGGGCTAGTGGATATAAGAGGCTGATTACCTCAATATTGATAATTTTCGTTGATAACGTTCTTCTGATATCTTCGGGTTAGTCCTTCAGAAGCTCATCACAAAACTTCGGGTGAGTCTTTCAGAGAACTTCCCAAACGTTTTTCAGGGAAATTTTGGTAACCTGTTCAGAGAACTTCATGGAAGTTCCTCAGAGAACTCTATGGAAGTTTTTCAGAGAATTTTATGTAAGTTCCTGATTTTCTGTAGAGAATTGCATGGATATTCTGCAGAGAACTTCAGGGAAGTTCTGCAGAGAACTTCAGGGTGAGCTCAACTAACACCATAAAAAAGGTCTTTACCACTCGAACATATTTTTCGATGAAGCCATCTTTCAATATGTCAAGGATCTCGAGGTCCACGTTATTAAGTAATTTTACAAGCACACTAGCGCCACATAGTGAGATAATTCTTAACTTTTAAGTCAACTACCTTGAATGTTATGATTTCCCGAATAACCTACCCGAAGACAGTGAATTCATAAATGATCTAGATTTCAGGAGACAGGTAATACAAAAAGTTCACTTGTACACTTGCACCACGTAGTGGATGAATTCTTAACTAACGTTTACACCATCCAAAAGGTCTTAGCCACTCAAACATATTTGTCGAAGACGCCAACTTCCGATTTGTCAATGATGTCTAGATTCGAGCTATTCAATAATTTTACATGCAAACTAGGGCCACGAGATAATTCTGAACGTTTAAGTCACCATCCTAAAGGCCTTGATCTAATGAACAACTTTGCTGAAGAGAGTAACTTGACAAAATTTAAAGGCAGCATAACTGCAGTTATAACTTTTTCCGGTAAAGTCAGACCCTCTAAACAGTTTCTCGGGCTAAGTTGTTCGTTGAACGCTAAAAATTTTTTAAGTGGTTCTCCAAAAACATCAAAATTTGAAGCGTGGCATCAGGCAATGTGCGAAATTTTTTTGGGGCAACGAACTGTCACATGAAACCACGCTGTGGCAAGTGTCCAGTAGCGCATGAAACAGCTAGATGTGAACAAATGGAGGAGTCTGCCGAGCCCAAGTGTGCCAACTGTGGGTCAAACCATAATGACCAATACCGTGCCTGCCGCCATCAATACGATGCCTCCGAATACGATGGAGAACCTCGCGCCATTCCGGTACAGCGTGCAGATTCCGTGGCCTCTTCAGTTGAACAATCGGCAAGAGATCCGCCAGCCAGCATTTCCCGTTCAACAAAGACTCGCTGTGCCCATGGTCAGGTACAAGCTCTACCTCAGCCCATCAGCCTGATGATGCCTCGCTTTTTTTCCCAGACCAGACAATGGAGTTCGTAGAAGCTTAGAGGGCTAAGTTGTTGCGGTTCCAACGAACAGCAAATCAAAGCCGCCATTAGAGCGCTGCTCAACTATATGAACCAACATGGACCCTAAAGACACCATTAACATCCTCAATAGGAACGCTTGTTCTGTTAAGAACAAAACCCTTGAGCTCTTCGATTTACTAACTGATAATATCAGCATCACCACAATCACCGGGACGCTCGTCAAGCCTGAGAAGAATCTCTATATTCCCGACTTTCGGGTTGTAAGATTGGATCGTACCAATTCGAGGGAAGGAGGAGGGGCCATTGAGTGGCGGCTCAACATCAGCTGCCGCTCGCTGCCATGTTTCGGACTCAAAGTCATCGAGGCCATAGGAGTTCAAGTGCAAAGGACCATCGAAGACTACGACTGTGTTTTCAATACTGGGACTACGTCTGTGTTTTCAATACTGGGGTACACGTTCGAATTGCGAATATTTAGAGCGTCACGAAAAATATATAGGTTTTGAACGTTAATAACTAAGTCATTCCACGATTGATTTTCAAAATGTTTGCACCAATCGATCGGAACATTTTCTACGCTTCGATTTAAATATTAAAAACTATTGATTTTTAACATTCAACTATTGAAATTAACGCAAATATAAGGTGATGTCTTATAATGCCAATTTTTCAGAGTAAATTTACCAAATACACAGTACTTTGCTATCACAGACTTCATATTTAAGTAAGGAACGTCTCCTATGCATCAGGAAAAGATATTTAGAGGAGACACGTTGAAATTTTCCTTCCAGTCTTTCAGCGATCTCAAAGATGTTGAGTCAGTGCTCGGCTACGCACCGTCACCGGATTGCAGCTCCCACTCGTTCGCATTCACTGTCTGCTATGGAAGGTCTCTACACCGAGTGCGTTGGTGCTGGAGCTCCCGTCTGTTTCGCTGCGGTGGTGAAATACCTGGCACCGATGAAGTGCTCGAGATGGCAGGAAATACCAACCCGTGACAACGCGTCGACCAAAATCATACCACGTCACATGCAGCTGGCCATCCGCAACAACGCAGAGCTGATGAAACTTTTCCGGTGTGAACATTTCACAAAGTGATGTATTTTCAGGCTGTCCTGCTGTACAAGAAGACCAGTGAAAAGCCCAAGTTCAAATGGAACCATGTTCTCCCCGTCAACTAAAAACCGTCCTTTTCCGGACGAACAACATAATTGCCCATCTAAAGAGTTTGTTAATTTGAAGTTTCTCTTGCGTTCATCAACATTTACATTCCCACGCACTGGCTCAACACGGCATAGCTTTAAAGGTCGCGTCTCGCTGTAAATGCGCTTAACATGTTTAATAACCAACAAACGAAATATATGTCCATATCTCGACTCTCTTTGGTTGGGGGTTTTGTCCCTGAAAAGGGCATTTTTCTTTACATAAGGTGATGTGAATTTAACATCCGAAACCATACAGCAGTGATGATTTCATTTCCTCGCTGGTGTCTGCCGCAACTAGTGAGGCCCGTCCCCTTTTGTAAAATTTGTTTCGCATTGCCTTTGTGTTACCACCTTCCTTGCATTCAATGATACCCGATGCCATTATATAAAAAAGGCCCTTGCATGGCCAGCAGTCATTCAGTATCGTTATAGCGACACGTTCGGACGTGTTTTACGCTCGCGCTCTGAAAAGTGTTTCAGATCTATTTCGTTCGCTCTCTCGGTGTGTACGTAGTGCACCGTATCCCTGCTGCTCCCTCCTGGAGGATGGAGACAGAGGAGACGCCGCCCGATGTGGCTGGCACATCCGCAAGAAAAAGCAAGCGGAAGAAGCCCGACGTCGACGCCGACGTGAATCAGCAACTGCTGAGTAGCAACGCCTATTAGCGCGCTTGCTAACGTATCCCAACCGACTGTTTCCACACCGGAAAGTAATCGGACACCCAAGCAACCGCCCCGGTGGTGAAAAACGTCGATTTCCGCGACGCTGGCCACGAAAATGGAGCCCTGCAAGGCTCGTTTGACGTATAAAATCACCAGGTTTGGCATCAGGATCCACTGCCCCACCACCGACGACTACAACAACGTGCCGCAAGTATCTCGATGATCTGAGATTCGAGTACTACACGCACGACAAGCCATCCGATCAGCCCTACCGCGTGGTCCCCGATGTCTTCCACTGGTGGCACCGGAAATCCTCATCAATCGACTGAAGGAGGAACACGACCTGGATGCAAAGCTGTGCACATCATCAGACGAAAGCGAATTTGCTACCCAAGATGAGAGCCCTTCTATCTGGTTCACTTCGCCTAAGCATACACCAACCTTACCAAACTGCGTGAAGTTAGGCAGGTTGGGCAGATCTGGTGCGTTGGGAGGCGTACCAAAACAAGCGCGTGGATGTTACGCAGTGTATGCGTTGCCTGTACCACGGTCACGGCACCCGGAACTGCCACCTTAGGGACAAGGTGCAACAACTGCGGCCGGAACTCACGACACTGAATTGTAACTAATTTGCAGTGCAAAAACAAACACACACACACCTGTAAAACATACAACATCATCGATGTTAAACCTAAAATTGAAGGCTGAAAACTTATAGGTAAACTCTTTAAATACAAAGACATGTACAGAGGACGAGAAAAGAAAGATTATATTAAATGGCTAAAAAAAAAAAAATGGCCAGCAGTCATTTGTGATACGTAGCAGCTCGAGGAAATTTCAAGAGCAAGCCGTTAAAGTCCCGCACGAATCGCACCGGTTTGCTAGCGCTACCAGTCGCATTCACCGCCTGCTCGGAACGGTGACTGCGCCACGCCGAGCACGTTGGTGCCGGAGCTCCCGTCTACTTCGCTGCGGCGATGGAATACCTGGCCACCGGGGTGCTCGAGATGGCAGTGAAAATACCAACCCGCGATAACGCGTAGACCAAAATCATGAACCCTGCCAAATGATTTCTAAAGAGTAAATTGTAGAATTTTCAATAAACTTACTTATCTCATGCCGATCCAACCTCCCATTAAAACAGCACTTACATTGTACATGTCACTACGTAGTCCTACGTCAACTTGGCGTACAACCCCATTGGGCTGTCCCTTCTAGGTGTATTATGTAAGGATACTGAAGTTGCTTTTTTTAAGTTCCAACGCATGAAAAATTGTTGATTTTTTTATGATGTCTTGCCGGACCGACATGAGTTGATTACAGTGCTGTAAGATATCATGAAGAAACTTTCCAAAACAACAACGTTTTGTACATTTTCAATGTGACAATTTAGCACTGGCATCTGAATTGAAGATGTTCTATCAACTAATTGTTGGAAATCGGGTATTTCTTGAAGTTTGCTTAGTTTGAAATTGAAGAAATTTGAATTTATTGTATTCAAAATCATTTATTTTTATTTTTTCTACATTTTTGACAAACCACATTTGATTTATACAAACAAAATTTGATTTTTTGAATGGAAAAATGCCTCGTTTTATTTTTCAATTTTCCGACTTTTTCTTAAATGTTTTCCAACTTTTCTTTTCTTCTAAACTTTGTTGGATGAAAAGGAACAAACCATCCGAAGATACCGTCAAGATTGGTTCAGCCGTTCTCGAGTTTTAGCGTCACTAACAAACAAACATTCATTTTTATATATATACAAGAGAGATAGAGGAAGATACGAGACATTTGTTTTATGTACAAAATCCATGTTTACGAAACGAGAGAAAGCTATTTATTGAAAATAAATTTTCAGTGTATTCATCAATTTACTCGCGACAAAGCGGAAAATACTCTAATTTAATCAGCAAACAAACCATAGCTAATATAATTCATCCTCCGGGTGCGGGAACGAAGTACAAAAAACAAAATAACGGGGAAATACTACCGACCATCACACATTTTGGGAGGTAATCGATTACATTCACTTTTTCTTACAAAATGCACGCGGAGATTTTTTTTTTGTTAAAATAACGCAGAAAATCAAAGCACGTCAGTTTCAAAGCACAGCTTGCTATGATCTCTGGAAAAGTGTCCAGATTTGGATTTGGATCAAAACCCGTCATGCGACACATAAAAAAAAAGCATGAGAATTCCAAAACCAGTGCAATGGTTATGACATCAAGTTTCCAGGACCGCAATGACCAAATCCGCGTTCGTGTTCCTAGCACTACTAGGGAAGTGTAAAAAACAACAGTTCACACGATAGGTGGATAAATTTAGGTTTTTATTTCCAGGTTTGATCCATGTTTGATTTTGACTGTCCACTCCATGGTCCTAACAAGAGACGAACAGTCTCTCTTATCAATAAATCCTAACCAATCCTGCATTGTCCTCCGAATCATCTAGAACATCTGGAATATCTGAAGAGTCGTGCAAAACTTTCGTTCTAGAATGACAAAACATAAATAAGTATCTCGGTTTAATTAAGCTTTGCTAGGCTTATGTCCCAGTTAATATATGCTTGAGGTTTAGATGACAATGAATGTTAAAATTTTAAAATGAGTAGATTATAATCGTCGAAGTAAAAAGCGCAACGGTAAGTTGAAAAGTTAAACAGGTAAAATGGTATAATGTCGACTGGTTGTAACAGTATTTTATATTTGATCAACCAGAAACGACTAAGATAGGTGTTATTTTTCCTAAAACTATATTTCCTGTTTTTCCTTCTAGTTGTAATGGTTCGGTTCAAAAGTGAGAATTCTTTGAAAAATATGTATTTTCTAAAATTTTGTTTTTTGGACTATCCTACCGCAAAATGGGTCGTCCTAATGACATATTGAGTCACATATTTTCAGAAAAGGAACAAACCGACCAAATATTGCCAACATAAATGATCCTCTTGATCTTTTTGGTATGGAATTTCTGAGTTATCCACATCATCGTTTGGATCACCATTTTACAAATGGTTTTGAAAAAAAAAAACGTATTGCCTTAGGACGAGTTGAACGATTTTTCCATTATGTCGGTTGTTTCGGATATTCCATGGGACAATCAATTGACCATATCTCGGTAGTGGGGCCTAATACGACAATATGAATAGAATATTTAAAATCAGCAGGCCCAAAGTTACTTGAAAACACATAACTCAGTTGTGAAAGGCTTGCTCGCGACAAAATCTTGACACCCCTAAATACGTATATCTCTGGAAATACTTCATCAACGCGTGAAATATTTCGCAGACTGATGAACGTATGTCTGTTCATTGTGTAAAATCAATTTTCGGTGATACTACAATCTTTTAGATCGAAGATGGCGTCAGAAGAAGAGTAAGCAATTGTGTGCGGTCGCACTGAAAATCCGGAACTGTCAATGGGAAAACTTGCAAAAAATCTTGGTTTTCCTGCAAGCACTGTCCATAACGTTGATATGCAATATATATAATGTTTTCATTATGTATAGACTCGAAAAAAATGACTAAAACAAGCTCCATTGGCAATCACGAAAAAAAAATCCCCAACATTAAAGCACTCTCCAATCTCGAAACCTCTCGCTTCAATCCCAGCCCACTTAAAGCCATCGGATGATTTTTTGCGTCTGATTAAAGCGCTGCTGGCCCCATCCATCGGCGAAACAAGTCCAATTCAACGGCGAACCAGCTTGTCAGCCTCTATCGGTATCAAAAGCGCTCTCCTATCGTTTCCAGCCAGCAGCCTTATTGCGGCCCTTCGCCTTCTTCAGTTGGCCAATACCATCCGGCGGTCGCTTCCCGGTGTCGGTTCGGGTCGATTTTGGTCCTACTTCAGGCGTGAAATAACCCATTTACAACTGACGACTGTGCCGAAACAAACACACACACACACACACACTCAAGCCAGTAGTGGGTAACAACAAGCGAGTCAAAATAAGTAATCCTTCTCGAGAATAACCAGGCCAGTTCTCGGCTCGGCGGCAGCACAAACACAGATAAGAACCACTCCATTCATTCTGTCCGTTCAAGTCCTCTTCACCCAGCCAAGGCGGATTTGTTCGGAAAATGGAAAGGAAATCGAACCGGAAAAGTGAAACATCAATCCCGCAAATGGAAATATCGGGCTTCGTCCACGCTTGAACCGAAACCCGAAGAATCCCTCAACTGACATGTGTCTGATTCATTGGTGAAGAAGGGTGGAGGGAGGGGGGTGCTCAGGGAAATGTGCGAAGCAGTAATAAATACGGGGATAACTTCCTTCGCCGAGCGGCACAGAACACACATCGAAGGGCGAGTCTCATTAAATATCGATCCTGACGAGGGGTCGCTCCCATCCCCTCCCATACCCCTTTTCAGCAAACAACAGCTGACGAACGAACGCGAAGGAACGAGCGAAGCAAGAAACGGAAACGCGAGCCAACGCACACTCGCACCCACTCTCGGTGGGCTTTGCTCAGCCGTGCGTGCGTGCGTGAATGAGTGCGTGCGGTGGGGGGCTCCCTTTTTCCCGTTTCGGGGGCGTCGGAAATAAATTCTAAAAATACCCAAATGTGATGGACGCGCAATCAACTAACAGCAGCCAGCGGAAGTGGATGGTTGGATGGTTTGCGGTAATGAAGAGGATTGCGTTGTTTCCATTTCCTTGAGGCGATTCCTAAACCGATCGGCCAACCGAACGACTGACTGACTGACTGAACTGACTGTGGAATGGGGATGCTAACTGGAGTGTCGGTTTTTGCAGGCGGCGTAGGAAGAATGAGGAGGAGGAAATGGGGGGCCAACGAGAGACCTTCGCAAGGGGATAGTGAATAGATGGAGCACATGGATAAAATCAGAGGAAAAATGTGCTTCGGATGAAGGGAAGGAGAGGTGATTGGTTTGCTGGTTTGTAGAATGTTCGGGTGTTAACTTGGCAAGGACGGGCTGAAAGGAGGAAGTATGAATCATTGTGCGCGGTTATGTCGATAATGATTTAGAACTCTGGTAGATGTGGGTCGATTTTTGCTTTGGCCTTTTTTGGAAGTGAATTGCGACAAACTTCTAATGAGGGAAGTGCAGATGTACCGGTTAACTCGGATTACCTTCAAAGCAGACTATTCGGGAGCTTACTGTGAATAGTTAGCAAGCGGAAAGCAGTTTATTATACAACTTTTTCATGGAAATACTTCGTTAAGTGATTCTTCAATTCTGATTTTTGTTTTCTTAAGTTAGTGATAATTATGGTAACTTAAAGGAAAATTGGTATTATTGAAAATCACGGTAACATAGAGGTAAAAATAACGACGTTTAATTTGAACGCTTCAACAAGCTGAGGGATGTCCAGATAGTTTTTCTGTTCGATAAATCTAACTAAGGACTATTCCATCAACCATTTATTCTGGTAACTAGCATGCTTATCTGATAGTAAAACGAAACACAAAGATTTAATAGTTTTCAAAATTGAGTTCTCTTGTGGTGTCGCTCTTTGATTGCATAGAAAGTACAGATTAGATTAATTTCGTAAGTAACCAACATTTCAGATTAAATGATATATGTTGGCCTCTTCAGCTGAACAACGCATCGTGAAAAGAATTTTATCTAACTTTTTTTTAAGGCAATTAACCAAAATTTCAAGTTTGCGTTCATTGGTTAAGCTGCTACCGAAAAGTTCAATTTATCAGCTGTTCAGCTCCAAAAAAAGGTAAATAAACCCAACAAAATAAAACTTACCTTATTAAATGTTGAGGTTCGAATTTTAATAAATTGTTGTGTTTTATTGATTGCATTTTGATCAAATTGTTATTTGTATTTATTCAATTAACTTGTGCTTTCTAACGTCCTCGAACCCAAGCCTTCTTCGTATAAAAAGGGATACATCTCACTTATCCATTTAACGATACCAAAAATCATTTAACAATACCTTACGTGCATATTTCATAAACAATTGTCAGCTAAACACTTTTTGTAGAACATTGCTGTCGTTCAATCTGTGGAGTCTGCTTTGCGCATCAGCTGTGAACGGTTGTGTCGATTCTTTGTTGCGCAGTATTCTATTATCAGGCTATGCGCATTATCTATTGTTCAGCGGCGCGATTGTTCGAGTGAGCCAAACAAAAATAGAACAATAAAGTTGCGGTTAGGTGATATATGTTGGTTGCTGTGGGTGTAGATCGTGATTGATTTTGTATTTGGTTTTGACCCGTACTATTGGTTCGCCATAGTCGCCGAATCACCATATTAAGGATTTCCTTGTTTTCCTTATGAAAATAGTGCGATATGATTGTAATTGTACTGTGATCGAGTGGTTAGGGTAATTATTAATTAGCTAGTTAATTACGACCTATGTAATTAGATCAACATATGCGTCGTATCATCTTGATGTCGGTTTTGTTATCGTGCGTAGCGCGTTATCTTTTGTTTCGGTCATTTATTGTTTGGTGGCGTGAGTGCGTGTTCGGTGCTTTGTTGCGATCTGCCTTTACTTTCGGGAATAGCTCGGTATCTTTTTTTTTTTCGAAGAAGTTGATTGCCCTCCCGATCTGAACAAGTTGCTTGGTACATAAAGAGTGTTCGTTGTCTTGTTTGCGGAAATGTTTTGATGTCATTATATGGAACGGTGTCAGTGAGAAACTGGACGGACGCCTGCAAAGTTGGGAAGAACGTGAGGTAGTAAGTGCTCTAAAGGACATGGAGCGAGACAGGTAATTGTTACCCAATGTATCTATATCGATAACATTTATTTTAATGGGTTTGCGACGACCATCAGTTTAATTGGTTGAATCGGTTGTGTCGACACTTCGTTCCGCAATATTTTGTTATGGGGCGTACCGTTTTGTCTATTGTTTCAGTTGCCTATTGTTCGTTGTCGTGTCCTGTTATCCAAAATCCCAATGATTTTTGTGAAAGTGCAGAGGTGTTCTTGGCTTCCAATAAAGCGAGTATCACGTCAACATATTCCTACCCTTTTCTTACTTGACCTGCATTTGGACGGGGCCAGCGCCGGTATTGCCTTGGTTTAAGATCACCAGTTTTTACACATTGAAGATGTATGTTAGTCCCAAGCATCATCGGTTGGCTTTCTGGGTAATAACAGCTGATCTAGCAAAAACTGAGTAGCAACCTCGGGCGGTCAATCATGCTCATACTCATGCAACATTGAAGTCATTCAATCTGAACTTGAAAATTCACGGAAAGTACATACAATACTCAATCTTCTTCTTGGCTTTTTCGGCGCTCATTAAACGAGCTTTCTTTGCCAACACCAATACATGAATTTGTTTATAATGTGGCAAGCACAATTATACTCTATACCCAGGGAAATCGAGACATTTTCCAACTCCGGCTTGGTAGACCGTGCGTTTACCGACTACGCTATCCGAAGACCCAATTCTCAATCTGATCTTGAAAGTTCACAGAATTGTTTGAAAATTGGGGATTATTATTAACTATCGTACAGTTTTGGACCGAAGAGTCTCAGATTCGTCAGAACAGTCTACAAACATCGATGTCCACACTTTTATGGACGAATTTATTTTTACCTTTTCTTAAATAGATTCTGAGATATGTACCTACTAGCAAACAAGCAGCCAATAGTTTCTAGAGCCACACCTTCATGGAAATTTCAGCAAAGGATTTAGTTATCAAGTTCCAGCTTTTTTTTCGGCTTTTCATTGCAGTTTTCACGGTACGAAAATGATTTTTTAGATTTGTTTTATTTATTTTTGAACCTATTTTCTAATAATTCAGAAAAAAAGTTGGTCTACAATGCTCCGTTCTTGGGTAAAGGTTTTGACGTAGACTACGTCTCAAATTGCGACCGTCACGGAATATCGTTACAAATGAAACGCTAATAATCCTCGATAGATTTTGAGAAAATGTAGAAGATGTCTACACCAATCGATTCAAAATGTTGCCGCGAATAAAGTATCAAAAGTTATCCTTGATTAATTGTAAGCTATTGAAAACAGGGCAAATACAAGTTGATGTCTTATAATGCCGTTTTGCAGGCTTAATTTACTTAATGCACAGTACTTCCCCATCACAGATTTCAAAACGCGGCTGGGTAGCTCAGTGGTTACCCGTTCTGCTTACTGAGCAGATGGTCGGGAGTTCAATCCCAGGCCCGTCCCCTTCCTTGCAATTTGTCACCTGCCTCTTTCTATCACCACTAGATTTAAAATAAAAAAGCAGTCTACTGCGCTTTCATTGATCGCATCACTTAAGTTACCACAGTGAATCCATGATCTAAAAATAAACCTGCCTCACTAAAACAACTATCCTTCCCTTGGCAATTGTAGAGATGCAGTGGTGCTCACGGTCTCTAATAACAACGATTGTCAAACTAATCATCCTTCTTCCCCCCCTCCCCAAAAGACCGACAGGACGTGGCCGGCGCCGGTACTGATCTATAAATAGAATTAGTGAACTTGTACATTGAAGATGTAAAAGCTACTCCCAAGCTCCATCTATGTGGTTCTCTGTGCAATTACACTAGTTCTGATCAGTAAAGGAGTAGCAACTACGATGTAGCACAATTTTTTTTTTTTTTTAAAAGAAAAAAGTACTTCCCCATCACAGATTTCAAATGTGAGCAAGGAGGTCTCATATGCAGCAGTGAACGATATAAAACGGGCACACCAACACAACTTTCTCATTCCACTTTTGAACAAGTGACACGTGTTTTTCGCTCGCACTCTGAAAAGTTTTTCGGTGTTATTTTGTTCGCTCTTCCTTGTGACGTCGGCACAAGCTCGACTGGAAAACGCTCCAGATATAATTCACCCGATGATGTGCTCTCATTGAAGAAGCTCTTGGCTTACAACCGGTACGCCGTTCTGGAAAACGGCGATACACCGAAAATAGAAAAAAGGAGAAAATCTAGTCGCTCCAGTGAATGGATTTCCAGAAGGCTTACTGGATAAAGTGTTCTACTACATCAACAAGGGCCTGCGGTGCACAACTCTGCAAGCAGGGTTACAAGCTGATGGTCTCGGCGCTACCCCATTACAACGCTGTCAAGGAAATCCTGAAGCAGATGAATGCGTAATATTTCACGCACGACATCGAAGCGAACAAACCGTTCAAGGTGGTTTTGCGTGGCCTTCCGGAGAAGGAGACGGACGTACTGGCCGACGAATTAAGAGCCAATGGACCGGTGCAGATCAACAAAATGCGTCGGCATGACGTCTCTCGAATCTATCGGGATCAGCCATAACAGGTTCACTTCGAAAAGAACTCGACGTGCAGTGAGAGACATGCAAAACATTCGAGCCTTGTTCCACATCTTCGTTAAGTGGAATCGCTACCAGTGCCAGAACTGCCTAATGCTTGGGCATGGTACCAAAATCTGCCTCATGGCGAAGCGATGCGTCGATTGCGGCCCGATGCTTGAGAGCGGATGGCGGGTGCTGACCTAGTGTGTACCAACTGCGGTGCCGCACATAAAGCAACCAGCAGAGAATGCCCGAAGCGGGTCGAATTTATTGAAATACGAAAACAAATCATCGATCAACAACCAACCCAGTCGCCGTCGAAAATCTGGTCCGCCTCCGGCCCTCACAACCGAGAACTTTCCCGCTCTCCCAACACGCCGAGTGCCCCTAAACTGTTCGGTCCCCAGTCGGCCTTCTGTTCAGCATCCGTTTGCAGCTGCAGCAACCCAACCATCCCAAAGCGATCTTCCAGGACCGTCGTACTCTGGTGCAACATCCAGCGCGATCGATGATTCGATGCTATCAACAGAGGAAGTCGTTGCAATTCTGACTCATCAAGCGATCCTGCAGAACCCGCTCGGAACTAATTCAAGCCATGATTGCGTTTTTTCTAAATGGACCGTGAAAACATCAGAATAGCCAACTAGAACGCTTGCTCCCTGAAGAGCAAAAATATCGGGTTCATCGACATTCTTATTGAACGAGCCATTGACATCCCAATTATCACCGAGACTCATCTCAAGCCTGAAATCAATGTATTCCTCGACGATTTTCGACTGATCGAAGGAGTCTCAATCGCCCTGCACACCAACATCAACTGCCAGCTGCTTCCGAGCTTGCAGCTCCAATTCATCAAAGCCATCGGAGTCAAGGTCGGATCCACCGTCGGCCCTATCACTATCATCGCGGACTATTGTCCTAAACAGTTCAGTATCGCCGGTGACCTGAAACCTGGGGAAACGCACGACGAAACAAGAACGGATCCATCCTACAGCAGGACCTGGAAGAGGGCCAGCCACTCCCATCCGGTTGAGCAGATCCGGGGTCCACTGAACATGGGGAACAACATCGCCCAGCTGGTCGTGTACCAACAACTCAGCTCAGAACACTATCCAGTGTTGGCTGAAGTTGGGTCTTGCGTCAACCGGCATTCGGTTACCAGGCAAAACTACCATCGCGCCAACTAGGTCCAGTTCCGTCATCAGGTCGACAACACTATAGATTACGATAGACGCCCCGAATCAACCGACGACATCGATTGGCAACTGCAGTCGATCGAACAGGCGATCTCCCAGGCCCGGGAACACCACATTCCAGAAGACTGATTCCACGCCAAATCGGTCGGTCACCAAACTCAACTATCTTCGATTTTGATGAAACTTGGTACACGTCTTCGGTATGTTGAAAAAAATCCACTGGTGTTAAGATTATTTGGATTCAAGAGTAACTTTTGAGATGGGTGTATGTTTTTTTTCCAACATTTTGACTTGAAAAATCGTAGTTCAAAAAACCATTACATTTAGAGAAAAACTTTATATGGGGGAGTTGTAGAGAACTAAAAAGGCTTTGTAAAAAAATGTACACTGAAAAAAATTTTTTTCATAAAGAAAAATCGAAAATAAATACTAAAAATCAAATATAAAAAAAAACATATTTTTAATATTTTTTAAATTTGTTTTTGTGGAAATTTGAGAAAAAAAAGACACATTTTAAAAAAACTCTAGGATGGACGCTCTTATAATAAAAAAGTTTTCCGAAGAGCGAACTTTGGTGCATATTTTAAATTTTGGTTATTCATTATTATAAATGAAAATTAATTATACAATATGATTTTGGAGATCATTAAAAACAATAATGAATATATATGATAAATCACCTGAACGCAACCGTTTTCGAGATTTTTCGGATTTTATATCAATAGAATGAAAAAACCTCAGAAAATTCGGTCTTTTCTTAAGTTAATCGAGATTTCCACCAGAAATGATAAATTTTCCAAGATCTTCATATTATAACTTTCACATTACTCTAATGCTTCATGGTCTTAGAAAATATTCATTCGAGAATGATTATAAATTGTGTTTTGAAGAAATATTATGTAGCTCATCAACTAGAACTAAAAAATGTTACCTCCGTGAATGCGAACGATGTCCAGGCTTTCCAGATTTTGAGAGTAGTTTAACAGACAAATTAGAAAAACGTGGTTTAGTTGAAATATCTTTTGAGCAATGGATTTCAACTGATAGATGTAGTTTAGAGACACTTGTTAAACCAATTGATGAATTTATTGCTTATTTTTGTGAAAAGTTGGAACAATTAGTATCCCACGATTTTGTCAAATCTCAGCAGTCTAGTTTCTTGAGAGATTATAAAAGTTGTCTTAAAGACGGCGAAGTAATAATAATTTGTGATTTTTCTGAAAATTATTCATTTGTTTTTCAAGATGCTGTTCAAAGTAGTTATTGGAGTAATGAGCAAGCCACTATTCACCCTCTTTTGTCATTTATTACACGGAATCTGGAATACTTAAAATATCAGTTTCATTGTTATCTCAGAAGTGTTGAAACATGATACGATTGCGGTGCAGGTGTTTATTTCAAAACTAATAAGCTTTTGCAAACAAAAATTAAAGTAAAAAAGCTACGTTTATGTCTGACGGGGCAGCATCCCAATATAAAAATAGGAAGAACTTTGCAAGCCTTTGTAAGTTTAAAAAGAAATACAATATTGATGCTGAATGGCATTTTTTCGCAACATCCCACGGTAAGGGACCTTGCGATGCGAATTGGTGGTACATTAAAACGAATGGCAAGATATGCAAAGCCTTGCTGTACAACATGAACACCCTATAAAAAGTTGCATTAAGAGTTATTCGAATGGGCGAACCAAAAAAGTGATTGATTGTTTAACAAAAATGTCGTTTTGTTATGTATCACATGAAGAGTATGAACAGGGGGTAGCAGAGATGGAATGAAATTTACCGACAGACTAAAACGATTGCAGGTACACAAAAAGTACCACTCATTCGTTCTAATTTCAGAAAACGAAGTTTTTGTAAAACTGTTTTCGAATGACGAAGAAGGCAGGATTCATAATATATATAAAAGCAATCAATAGTTTATATAATGTTTATGTAATATTATCAATGACCGAGACTAATAAATGGTATATATAAATATAAATCAACCATAATTCATTATTTTTGTCTTATAACTTTAAGTGAAGCTTTTCAATCGACGAGCTGTTAAGAGTAAGTGAAGAGGCACATACATGTGTTTTAAAAAGGCTTAAAACACAAGAGAAACAATCGTTAGCTATTGTTGTTTTAATATCACGTAGTAATTTATGAAAAGGGCGTATTTTTGAGGTTTTGAAATTTTAGTGAAGAAAATCAGAAATATCTTGAAAACGGTTGCGTTTACGTGGTTTATCATTATCGTCATTATTGTTTGTAATGATCTCCAAAACCTATATTGTAACATCAAAATTCATTTATAAGAATGAATAACCAAAATCTTAAATATACACCAAAAGTTCGCTATTTGAAAAACTTTTTTATTATAAGAGCGTCCATCCTAGAATTTTTAAAACGTGTCTTTTTTCCTCAAATTTCCATATCAAATTAAAAAAATATTAAAAGTATGTTTTTTGAGATATTTTATTTTTAGTAATTATTTTTAATTTTGCTTGATGAAAAAATAATTTTTTTTCTGTGTATATTTTTAAGAAAGGCTTTAGTTCCCTACAATTCCCTTATTTAAAGTTTTTCTCTTAATGTAATGGTTTTTGAACTACGATTTTTCAAGTAAAATGTTGGAAAAAACACATACGCCCATCTCAAAAGATTACTCTTGAACCCAAATTATCTTAACACCAGTGGAATTTTTTTTCCAACGTACCAAACTCATGTGCCACGTTTCATATAAATCAATGATGATCGGGTATGATTTTTGGGATTTCCGGCACATTCTGGATTCTAAGTAACACAGGTGAGCAACTCCTTAAATATTGATAGTCTCTAAACTGACTAAAAACTTGATCCGTCTACGCACCACTAATCGCAGACAATATCAACGTACTGGTTTGCTTAAAAGCAAACTACAACTCTACGCAACTACGCAAATACGCAAAAACACACCATCTGAAGCTGCAGCGGGTTCAAAACAAGTTTCTCAGGATAATCCTGAACTCATCTCAGCGGATGAGAAATACTGAGACCCACCGGCTGGCTGGGATTAAAACACTTGAAGATCGTTTTAGTGAGACTATCAATAGGTACAGTTGCCACCTATCCGACCACCAAGTCATCCGGAGCTTTCCCTAGGTTTTTCATATTGTAGTTACCCTAGTAGCGCATTTGTTGCCATTTGGTTGAGATAACATAAATATGACTTGTTAAGTCATAATCAAGTTACTACAACTAATTATGATCGTAGTGTGCTACTTGGGTATTGTAGTTAGGTAGGTTATCAAATAATTAAAATTAAACCAACTAATCCATAAGGGATGCAATGTTCATTAGAATACTAAATTAATAAATATCACCACTAAACAAATGAAACGAAGAACAATGATTAATAGCCCAACAATTAAACTGTAAAAAATTAAATTGAAAATAAAAAAAAAGATAAATATAAACACATTTTAGTAGTAGTAGCACAAATTTCTCATTCATTTGGCAGCATTGAAGCAGTGCGGTATTGTTCACAGTATTGGTTTGGCGTCTGGCGGCGGGAGTACCCTTGCGGGTGCACTGGCTTCATTTCGGAGCGGCATTGCATTCGTAGCTAGCATGGGCTAGATCCCAGGCCCGGAATGCTTGATGACTGTTACCTGCTTCTTCAAATGACCGAAAAGGTATTAATACAAATGTGGACTATTTGAATCCGTCATTTTCAGGGCGTCCAAATTTGTTTTCCTAGTTAAAGAGTTTGTTAGTTTGGCTTTTATCTTACACACTTAGATTTTTTTACAGAAATCTGTAAAGTTTTACCGAATTCTCAACAGCTGAACGTTTGGTAATCCGATTTTACGAATTTCGGTGAAATTTTACAGATATCTGTAAAAAATTTGCCGTAAAATCGGATTACCGAACGTTCAGCTGTTGAAAATTCGGTAAAACTTTACAGATTTCTTTAAAATAATCAGAGTGTGTACATTCAGTTTCAAATGCGTGCCAATTGACAGCTAGCGGTGTGGCTCAGTAGGCTGTTGCTAGCAAGCCCTTAGCTAGGCAGTCGGTTGAACAATCCAGTGGTGTATTTGTACCCAATCGGTGGGCTCAAAAACGAGAAGCGAAATAAGGTGTTTGTGTGGGATCCAGTTGGTAGCTAGCTTTTGGTATGGCGCAGTATGGAACAGGTGAAATAACCGTTTTTTTTTTCAAAAGACGGAGAAGATTTTAATAATTCAAATATAAACGACGTAAAATTCGTCCTTTTCTGGACGACCAATGCAATTATCCTAGCTTAAACGTTTGTTTTCTTGGAATTTCTCTATTTGAATTTTGAATTTCAAAATTCTTGGCAATTGGCAGCCGGCTAAAATAGTTGTAAAGCAAATGTAAAGTAAGCTTACGGCAAAATTAGCATGCACAGATAAAAAGAACCATTGAATTTTCTTTGTTATCTAATGCACATAGGGTAGGAAACGGCTTAATCAGGGGTCACTATTTTAATCAGTTGCTAGGAAATAGGTCTAAAACTCCTACATATTCCAAATTATTTCACTTTTAATGATACAATCATAAGCTCTATCTCTCATGCATTTTGAGGATTTAAAGTACATCATCTAGAAAACCATCAGTTTCTTACCTGCTGAAGAAGTTCGCTCAAATTTTGCCTGTGTGTATTTTGCATTTGTTCGCGTGTACCGAGTGAGCATGTCTTCATCAGCTCTCTCTCACAGCTACGCTTGATGCCAGAGTATAATGTTAAACATTGAGTAAATTTATTGCATATTTAGATAATCTGAAATCACTATTTATTTCATGTTTCTTCTATGCTCTCTATGCTTATGATTATATTGTCCATCATCTGGCACTATCATATGCTATGCAAAAATATGTTTCGGAACTGTCCAACAGTACCCAACGATAAATAATGCGTCGCTGTTGAGCGGCAGCTATGGCATCACTGTTGCTTATGCGAGGAAACGAGAGCCCATGTTTCCTCTTTTCTTTGTTACCCATGGATATAGCGCACCGGTATTGTAACGTGAAGCCTGCTGTCTCATGCATTTGTTTGTTTCTAAACGAAGCATCCCGGTTGTCGTCACAGGCTAACATTTGCGTGAGAGAAAATGAAATAAGAAATACACATTGCCAATCTAAAGAGCAATGACAAACTAAAAGTTCGATCGTGTACGTCGGTCTCATAACCTGCTAGTAGACGAGTTTGTGATCGTAGCAATCGACATGTTTTGGTTGATTGTTTTCGAGAGCGGATGGGTAAAACGTAGGAAAGGGTTGGGGAAATTGACGTTTGCGGCAAATCGTGAACTGGTCTATTTCAGTTTGCCTTCGGACACATGCACGGAGTCGCACTCATGAAATATTGTTAGTTTATGTACAGATTACGGAGCTGAAGAAAACATGTTTTTGATCGAAAAGCAAACCGCATGCTTTTAAAAAGTCCTTGCAACTGGGAACTTTATTCCATGGCTATGAAATTTTCTGAGCCTAATGCTCGTGGCTGAAGGTATGTGCCGATAGCCCAGAAGTAAGCAGAGGGATTTATATCTAAATATTGGCAGTTCTAATAATAGACTACATACAGCTTCATCAAATGTGTCAGGTGCTCAATAATCTGCCTAAAGCCCGTCCCTTACCCTAAAGGAAATACTAGATTTGGCAGAAAGTAATGGGATATTCCTTGTAAATTTAAGCCAAATAACGCCATAATCTAGCCTGTTGTATGAAAGATTGCAAACATTGTTGTATGGCGCATGAAAAATTGCAAACAATTTCGTTATTTACGTCTCCTTTGGCTTGGAATTAAACGAGGGGAAATTTTACGCGGTTGTTAAAATTCATAATTTTTTTCTGTGTGTCAAATTGAAATTTTAAAAATTGCTACCGTTACAGAAAATTGAAAAACTGACTGCTATTTGCATCCAGTTATTGACTTGATCGTTTTCTGATTGATTGTTGAGATTTTTGAAGTTATAAACTACACATTTTTAAGACCCAAGTTCTATTAGCCCAATTTTATAAATAAACGATGAATATATTTTTTGTACAAAATCATCCATCGGTGTTGGAAAATTAAACGAACGTCGCATTCCGGCAAGTTCAAAGAAATTTCCTTTCTCGGACAACGGATTTGCAAACATGACATTCCGAATGATTGTTCTCTGGTTATTCCAATTAGTACTACTATGAACACTTGTTCTGTTGTGTTTACAATTCACGTTGGATAGAGTGTTACTTCTAGGAAGAAATAAATTTTGAGAAACTGTGAAAGTGAAAATTAGTGCAGTTCCTAATCGTTTTAATGCCAGCCGTATGAATAATGAATAATCAACTCGATAAAGAACAAAAACTGAAGACGTGGTTTATTATTTACCCTCTTCCCATTTCAAAGACGATGGATATTTCCCAAAATTCACTCTCTTTCTTTTGTGAAATCCTAAAGACAGTATTTGAATGATCTGTCCATAGAAGCATGATTGTCTCATATGCATTTCTGTTGAACCATTTCATAAAAATCCTCTTTTTCTTCGAGGAGAACGAAGAGAAAATGAAAAGAAAGGATTGATAGTTCCGTTAGAGTAGGGCAGGCTGTGAAATTGAAAGATGCAAGTTGAGAACGAGCGGAGGGCATTTGAACGGTAGTATGCGATTGGGCACACATTTTGTTTTACCAAACTTACTACCAGATGCAGAGTAGGCAAGGGGAGAAGCGCGTCTACTGGCTAGAGCAGCCATTAGTGTGAAGCCTGTCCACGTCAAATTTGGGACAACAGAATAATGGCAGCAAAAAAAAATGTTCACAGACAGCAAAAAAAAGAAGCGTTCCCGAAAACGAAAACGGTTCGTGAATAGTTCAAGTTTTCAGGATTTTTCCTTTAAACGTTATTTAGATTATGGAAACGTGATTCAGTTCACAGTGTATTTTAGTTTGTTCTCGAATCCATGATTGCAGCTCACTGATTTTTTTCCGTGCATAATTCAACAAAACCAATTTTTAATACAAAATAATAGAGTTATATCTACAGAAGAAACAGTTGATTAAGATGTTAATCCTTGTTTCTGTAAAATTGTCGAACTTTCTCGAACACCCACCATCCCCAAGTAACACACAAAAATACTTTTTCACAGCTGTAAGTGATTAATACTTTATCATTGCTCTTCAAAACATGAGTCCAAACATTTATAATACATAAACAGGACAGTATTTAATGGGCAGTTCTATATACTGCTGAAATTACATTACAACAACCATGTTTTGAAAAACGTGTTCTTTTTTCTCATGACGATGAATTTGTTGTACAAGATTGTGGTTTCGCTGCCAACGGGAAGCATATCATAGATGCTCAGAGATTACTTTTCATCAATTGGAGTTGACTTAGCAGAGAAGCTACAAACCCATAAATGGTGGTAACCATTAATTATACTGGTGGCGACCAGTATCGCATCGCTTCACGATGTTTCTCTCCGAGGTCTCTACGTTGGAGACGAACTTTGAAGTGATCGTCAGTCGGTGCGAATCAAAACAAACCCAAAAAGGAGAGAGTTCCTCTCCCATGTGCGCATCAGTAAGCAGAGTGCACACAATAGATCGCTACGAATGGACTATGCAAGCCACAGTGGTACATGAGCGTCTTTCCATGCGTCAATTTTGCCTGTTGAAGTGGCGGACTTGTTCCGTCGCTACAACCTACCCACAGTGGGATGTTAGGCAAAGATTGACGTCCATGGTTCGAGTACCATTGGATACATGCCCTTTCGCTCAATTTTCAAAAACATCTGTTAATTTTCCTACCTGCCGCACTCTGACGGACCTTTCAACACTTTCTCTTCACATCTTTCATTCTAGCCAAAAACATTGTTGTTCACTCTTGGTGCCTCATGGTGATGAGCGAACATCTCCTTCTACATCATAATCGTTACTCCTCGCACGGAGATTACATAACATAACAATTAATGAATGTATACATGTTGTACCACGAAATAAAGTGGAGAGTTTTAGCTGTCATATAAATGAAACATTTCATCGATCCGTGAAATAATTCAAAATCTACACTGAAAGAAAAGTGTCCGAAATTTAACGTGGACAGGCTTTAATGTGGTGGCAATTCATATCTTCAAATAAGAAATTTTGTTCTTCCTAATTGAGAATATTGTCACTAGCTGATAGAAGAAGTAGAAACTTAGTATTTAAAAAAACGCTAAGAATTGAAGCAATGGCCTATTATGAGCGATTTTTCCTTCGCTCAATCACGAGGGTTTCTATAAAATCTGAAAACTCGCAATATAAGAATTTAATCTGATATGTTTGGGACCTGAAAAAATCGAACTTTCATATGAAATTTTTTGTTCTTTGAATCATGTGCATTTTTATTCGAATTTCTAGTGAGCGTGGTCATATCAAGAGATTCTATTTTGTTAAAGTCGCTCAGTACTTGAACAGAAAAAAAAACTTTTGTTTCACAATTATGAATGTGAATGAAAGTTTTTTTTTAGGGTGATCGAAACTTTTCGTGTTGTGAGATTTCTTCAGAGGTTTTCCAACATGGATCACTCCGGAATTAATACCGAGCACTCCTCAGATCGATTTGATGCCCGCCGTTACTAATGAACAATATCAAGATGAATTCCCCGAAATTCAAAATCAATAAAATTGCACAAAACTCGATCCGACTGCACTCTGGGAGCGTCACTCCAACCGGAGACTCCATTCGTCTTCTCCGAGCTCCATTAAACATTCACAGCGTCGACTTCATTGGTGAGTAAGCGACCGGGAGCTTGCAATTCATATTTCATAAACCATATCTCATTTCCAGCGATTTCCTCCATACTTTTTCCAAGGTTCCTCATACCTCTAGACTCATGCAAGGACGGGGGAGGGCGAAAGCAGCCAAGTGCAATACAGACGACATGTGTGGTGCCGAACGACGTCCAGAATGTCTGCAATCGCATGCAATTTAATCGCGCACTCGCGCCAAGAAATGGTTTCAGCAAAACGACCGACGCCGTCCGGGACGACGACTGTGGCTTTAGTGGAAAGCACCTTTTACTTTGTTCTTCCTTCTCTCGCCCACGGTCGTCTGACTGTGTGCGGTGACTTCAACACTGACACCGCTTTCCGTGGAAGGAGTAATATTTATGATATTTGAGATTCTGCCGCTCGAACGTGGGACATGTCCCTCACTCTCGTCCATCCACGTGGTGGCCGGGAGGAAGTAACTCAAGGAACAGGAAAAGCTGGAAAATGAATGACACACAGATATAGAAACCGGCAGCAGCAGCGCCATAAAGAGAAATGGCTTCACTTGAGGATCGGTCTTTCGTTTGGTTTGGTTCGGAACCACCGGAAGGTCACCACGAGCAAGCCATGTCCCCGAGCTTGAGGGGTGTTGCCGAGCCGGGAGGTGGGGTGGTTGTTTAAATTGTGGCTTTTTAATAATCCCCAGATCAGATTTCGTTGCCGTTCGTTTCGGGGCGGATTACGTTTCGAAAAGGTGGGGGCTGCGAGAGGTTTGGCAAAAGCTGCTGCTCCACAGTTTTACATTTGCGGAATCCATCGTAGTTAGCGTTGGTTTATTTTAGCAAGAACGGAAACGGCATTTACGTGGCTTATTGGCATCTTAGTAGGTCAGTGCATGCGAAACGCGACCGGTCATGCAAGTGTCAATTTTAGTTCCTCATCCCAGCGAAACATTTCACTTCGCCAAAATTACTCATTTTCCACCCGTTTTCACTGACGATATGAGCTCGGCGGCCGTGCGTTAAATCCTCTGCGATACGACGTCAGGTAGCAACAAGGACATTCCACCACACACATCGCCAGGCTCTGGCCGTTGGGACGCTCGCAGCGGTCGTCGTCGTTCCGCTGACTGCACCTCGCTTTTAGTGAGATGAAATAAGATTTATTCATCGAAAGCAACGCGAATGCCGCCTTTGCCTCTGCCGCCTTTTTCCCGTGCCTCGGCTAACCTTATTATGGGCATGTGTGAACCACACTTGAACGCTTTCTCCCAACCACTCACCGAGAAGTGTATGTGTGTGCGTGTGTGTGTATGTGTACGTGTGGCCGACCAAACGATGATGATCACGAGAAGAACGTGTGAATGCCTACATATGAGTGAAAGTGTGCGACTCGGGTTCCCATAAGATTACATCCTCGAGGCGAAATTGGAACGTGTTTCAAGTGCTCTGACACTAGTGTACACTTCCGGGAACGAACCGGTGAATGGGGCAGGGAGGGGGAATTGTGTAGTTGGGTGTCAGTGTGCAAAATGCCGCAAATTTATGTCGGCTTGTTCAGCACGAACTTCCGCCACTTTAGGGAGTAGGCTCTTCCTCTCGGATCTTCCTCCCGGCTCTTCGTAGAAAGTCTTCCATTGTCGTTCCCGAACCCGGAGGAACACGGTGACAGTTCGAGGGTTTCTTCAAAAGGAAAGACGAACAAAAGAAAGCGGGTGTTTAAAGAATAGTAGGCTTTTTTTTTAATTTGGGGAGATTTTCCCCCTTTGCGGAATGCAATTGATCAATTTCGGAGACAACACCCACATATCTCCGGGTTCAGAGCAGGACGTCAACCCACATCCGATTGAAATTAAGACTGACTGGTTAGCTAAACGTAACACACCGATATTGATTACCCGGGCTCTTTACGAAGCGGCAGTCGGTCGTGTGAATGTCTACATACTTCCAAACTCGAGGAAAGTTCTCACAAGGAAGGAAAAGTGAACGGAATAAAAGAGCGGCAAACAACAAGACGAAGTAATTTGATTACTTGGTACCCCCTCTTACCCTTAGAGTGACAACTTCGAAGGTGAAAGTGGAGAGGTCGAATTGTTTAATGAGTTGGTTGATTTGGGTTGTAATTTGATTTGTTGTTCTGTTGGTTGGAATGGGATTGAGAACCGACGTTTTGAGATGAACATTTCCATCCCGGAGGAACACGGGATGTGTTCTGAATCGAAATCCTTTTATGGTTTAGCTAATTGTTGTATACTACCTTCGTACGTTTAAGAGCGTTGTTCTGTTGACTTACCTGTAAAGAGAGAAAAAAGAGAATCATTAGAAAATGTGCAAACAAACAATAGTTTTATAATTCAACTGAAAGTTGAAAAAAACTTGCAAAAGACGGCAATCGTCAAGCGGAACTTCAAAAGTAGTTGGAAAAACAAAAATAAAAATAAAGCTTAACACTACTGTTAAAACAAAAGGTTTAGTAAAAGTAAAAACATCAACTGAACTAAAAATTAACCAGATGGCTGATTCCGATCATATGATCAAACTTTATTCTTAATACTGTCCATCAAGTTCAGCACAGTGACTTTTGTCTGATTACTTTTTCTTAAATTCGGACATTTCGGGGGCAACTGCCTTTTTAAAATTCCGCTTGACGGTTGCCCTATTTTGCAAGTTTTTTTTTTCGAAACAAATCACACTTATTGTTCCTTTTGTGTAGCAAATAGACGATCGCCAAACGAGAACCTTCCAACCGAATGTTTTCACGGCCATTGCGGCAATGGTCGTATCCGCAATGAACCTGCTCTCTCCAACCGAGTTGGTCTTAAATTGAGGTCCTGGTAAAGTTTTGGAATCCTATTTTACATTCTTTTCGTCATCCATCAAATCACAGTGGAACAGATGGTACAAAACACGGTTGTACAGCTTTCGGGCTCCGGCAGTCTCTGCATCCTTTATGTTTTCAAACATTTTTTTTAATCCGCTGGATCATTATGATGCTGATCCTGTATTTCAAAGCCATATCACGAGTACATACCGATTTGTCCTCTCGAATATAATCGAAGACTTTATGGTCCAATTCGGGATTTCTGGAACAGGGAATTTCGCTAAAACTCTACCAATTTTAATAAAGTTTTGTCAACCATGCTGAATTTTTCCAACTCAAATACTTTCACTTTAAAAAAAAAAAACACTATTGAAAAAAAAACTTTTTTAAGCGTATTAGTAGAACGATTGTGATTGTGATTGGGCAACTAAGAAAATTTCAAATTAACACTTCATATATTTTTATTTTTATTTTTAAAAAGTGATCATATGAAGTGTTAATTTTAAATTTTCATAGTTTCAACTCAACAACTTCAATCAACTCAAATAGTTTTTTGTGGAGTTTGGTGAAGTTCTGAGATCATTGCACCCTAAACCCAAAGAAGCTCGTTGTAGTTTTGTGAAATATTATTGAACTCTATGAAGTACTGGCAAACAAACTTTAGTTCTACCATGTACCAAGTAGAGGAGCCTCTAGGGGCTTCAAACAATCATTAAAAAAGTTGAGCATCACTATTTTCAGGAGTTTTATGAGCTATGCTAAGCTCTATTTTTTGTGAATTAAGCTGAAACGATTATTGCTGAACCTTTCCAAAAGGTACTTTCCTGTAGTTATTTTGCTCCAGTTGTTCAATCTCTCTTGAAGTGCTGGACATTTAACTGAAATTTTTTCAAACATTTATGACCTGGACCATGAAAGGTCTGAGGCTGTGATGGAGCAAAATCATTCTTGCTCGCAATTTTTGTCAATGCATTACAAAGTTTTCTTTAGTTTTATTGTGTTTGTTAAAGTTCTGCGAAGTTTTTGTTTTCTGTAAACATTACGGAATTTAAGACATCTATGCTATAGTTCTGATAATTTTGCTGAATTTCAATGAATTTTGCTGAAATTTGACTAATGTTTTCTGAATTTCTCCAGGCACTTCAGCTTCTCCAGTGTATTTTCAGCTGAATACTCCAAGTCTCTGCGTAAGCTCTGTGGATATTGTGCATACTTTTTCAATTGGTTTTATCAGAGTATTTTCCAAGTTAAGGTGGTTTTAATTGATAAACAGTTCTTAAGAATGATTAAAGAACACTTGAAGAAACCTCCATAAAACTATATCATTTATAAGTGTAATCCATCTTATAAGTAATTTTATAAGATATTTGATTCTCCTCTCAAGACATCGTTTTGCAACTTTCATAAAAAAGCTTTAAAAAGTTTTATGACATTCTTCTTCAAGATGAATGTATCTCTGAAATGCTGCCATAAAACGCTCTTAGAATCATTTGATTTTAAATAAGAGCACATACTCTTGAGAACATTATGTGACAAAAAACGAAATGTCACAATGGGGTGTCCATAGATGGAAGACAAAAAAAACGTTCAATTTTTCTTAGCTCATGATGTGCCTTATCCATTCTGATTTTATGGCTATCTAACGAAAGACTTGTTTACCTTGAGCAATTCAAACAAGTTTTATTCAAGCGTAACTCATCTTTTTCAAGAATAAAACAAATAAAGATGAACATATCGTGGTCTTCAAAAAATCTACTTAGTCTTGTGCAAGAAATATTAGTTTTATTTATAATTTATGGTAGTTTCAGATAAAACCATTGAAAAAATGGCGAGTGTGGCTATTCTGAATTCCCTCGGAATGGTAGCTATTTACATATGTATGCAACAAAACTCTTGTTTTTCCAATACTACGAACAAACAATGCTATTTGAAATACATTTTGAAACATAAAACGGATTGTAGAAACAATTTATTCAAGATCAACAATGTATCGGCTTTGACAGCTAATTGTTTTTTTTTTGAACTATATTTCTATTTTTCAAAAAAGTCAATGTTTCATCAATAATTCAGTGGTCCATTTAAATTTTGGTACTTTTATGTTATAAAACACCAAAAAACTGCATGTCGCATAAAAACAATTTCAATGGCAATTTACAATTAATTTACATACGTATCCACTTTGGAAAAGAAATAGCATATGCAAATCGATATCTTATTTCTTCAGTAGCTTCCACTCAACTTTAAAAAAAAACAAAGTCCCCATTCAGCAGAACGAATCGAAAAATGGAATCTTCGAAACATATTTGTGACGGACTGTAAGTGTTCTTAAAGAAGAAAATCATAAAACTTTCAAAACTTGTGGTAGTTTTATCATAGTTTAAAGCATGTCTTGAGTGTCATTACAAGTATGTACCGATAAAACTATCAAGTTTTAAGCGAACCTTGGGAAACAGTCTTGAGAACCCGTTTTTCTTCTAAATTCTAGTTACAGATATTCCACTAAACAGCTCAAACCCTCAATTATTTCCCAATCACAGATTTCATATATAACTAAAAGAGATCATTTTAATCGCTCAGAAGCCTTAAGACTGTCCAGAACGGCAAAGATTTATTATTGAATTGGCGGCTGGCAATGACAAGTACCCTTAGGGGTTCTTTGGCGACCAACCATTGGTCAGGTAACTGGTGGCTCTATCGCCTTTGTCTAGGCAACCATTCCTAGACAGCCATTGGTTATGAAGTCGTGTGATGAGCAGTCGGTTAATCAAGCCAGTGGTGGATTTGTAGCCAGCCGGTGTGTGCAACCACGAGCGAAACAAATGTAATCAAGTTGGCAGCCATCTTTCGGTAAGGCGGTTGAGTGGTTTGAACGGTATATGCCAGCCACCATCATTATCGATAGTGTTTATAGAAAATGTATAAACTAGCAACATTAATATGGCCAGTTAATAGTAAAGGGTGTTTCGATCAAAATTTGGTCGACTTAAACTTAACGTATTTCCTTTCATTGTGCATAAAAATTTTTAGCACTCCTCTCATTTCGAAGATGTGTGGGTGTAGCATCGTGTCTCTATTTTGAATTTGGGATTAGCACTTCAGTTATCAAAATGTCGTCGAAGGAAGAGAAGCAACGCATCAAAATGTTGCACTTGCATGACGAAAATCTATTGAAATTGTTGAATGTGGCGAAATCAACTGTTACCAACGTATTAAAACTGTTCGGTGAACGTTTGTGAACAGCCAGGAAAGCTGGATATGAGGGAAATCGGAAGCCGGAGGCCACACCGACGACAAAAACAGTTGCCCGCTGTTTCGAACGGAACCACAACCTCTCCGTCCGAGATGTCGCAAAAAAGTTGGGAGTGGTGCTTTCAACCCTATATAGAGCTTAAAAATGAACTGGACTGTCAACTAATAAGAAACTGGTGACTTCAAATCGCGACGATAAACAAAACGTGTCGGCCAAAGCCCGATCGCGAAAGTTGTACACAACGATGCTGACGAAGGTTGATTGCGAGGTACAGGACGATAAAACTTACGTCAAGGCAGACTTAAAACAGCTTCCTGGATAGGAATTTTATACTGCAACCGGAAGCAGATAGGTGGCAGATATTTTCAAGCATTTGTGAAAGTTTGTGAAGAAATATTTGGTGTGCCAGGCCATCTGTACCTGTGACGTGAAGAGCACACAGGCCTTTCCTGAAGGGACACAATTGTTCCGTTCTATTTCGGCCGGATTTGGCATCTTGCCATTACGAAAAAAAGGCCATGGAGTGGTATGCTGCCAACAACGTTCAAGCGGTGCCTAAGGACAGGAACCCTCCTAACACGCCAGAGCTCCGCCCAATCGAACAATATTGGGCCATCGTCAAGCAGAACCTTAAGAAGTCTCAAAAAAAAAATGTTGTGAGCGAGAAACAGAACAGATGGCAAACTGGCGTTCTGTGGGTAATGAATTGTCGCACAATATTAGTATTAGATGTAAATGGGCCATACAAAAGGCCCAAAGAAGTCGATAAAACACGGACCATTTGAAATCCGACCTCCAGTGTAACGATCGGATAGCGGACTGGCAGTTATCTTATCCAACATTTATTTATTTATTTATTTATTTATTTATTTAATTTAGTTCATCGGACTTATTGTCTACATGACACAAACTTAAAACTAAATAAAACGGGCTTTACAAACACGAGCCAAAAAGTGAGCTGAAGATTCGCCAAATTCAAACAATTCTTCGACAGTCGTAAACGCTCGCATCATAGCTGTTAGAGGTTCGTTGTTTCCAAACGCTGTTCGATGGAATCGGGTTTGAAGAAGAGTACCACTCCGTAATGCTCTCGAGAGAACTCGGATGTTCAGATTGAGAGAGAGCCTCGAGCAGTCGACCTCTCCAATTCAGAAGTTTAGCAACAAAACCGGTTGTTGATTTTTCCGTCGGCGTTCCAAAGTATGCAATTGCAGGAGATTGCAGCGATCTGAATACGGCGGGAGATTTTGCGGATCCCGCCATGGTAGATTACGCAATGCCATCCGGATAAACCTGCGCTGTATTGTTTCTATCCTCAAGCTCCAAGTCAATTGATAAGGAAGCCAGACCAAGGCGGCATTTTCTAGGATCGGTCGTACAAGTGAGCAATAGAGAGCTTTCAGGCAGTACGGGTCAGTGAAGTCTCTTGAGATTTTTGACACAAACCCTAGCTGGCGATTAGCCTTAGCCTTAACATCAGATCGGGTGTGCCTTATGTGAATTACTTCAATAGAAATGAGATTTACCTCTGACTTCCCAATCTATACGTGCCGTCTCACGTATGTTGTAAGGGTCATAGTTTTCCACAGGTTTCATCCAGTCGCCATTCATATATAGTAAATCAATGGTACATTTTAATGTTTTGGAAATACTGAAGTGACCGACTAAGTCTCCAGATTTGAAAGTTTTAACCGTTTGAATTTTAGCAAACTCTATTTTGCTTCTAATTGCACGTATTCTGGAATTGTGGATGTTTAAATCCACATTATCACTTTTAGATTTTCTGTCAAATGTTTATGAGCATATCTTAGAGGTTAACTGTTAATAGTACCGACGCTTAAACTCACCAGTATGATTTTATTAATGGTTACCAGACGTTGTGAATGGTCTCAGACGTTGCGAATAAAAATAATCCCAAAAAAGGAGAGAGTTCCTCTCCCATGTGCGCATCAAAACAGAGTGCATACAAACTACCGCTAGAAACTATCACAACGCTATCAGTAGTACATGAGCGCGTACCAACACGTTACTTTTGCCTGTTGAGGTGGCGGATTCGTCCGTGCCTCGACCTACCCCGCAGTGGGACGTTAGGCAAAGATTGACGATTGGTTCGAGTACTTCTGTACCCATGCCCTTTCGCTCAATTTTCATTACTTCAGTTCTATTTCCAATCTACCGTACACTGACGAAACTTTCAACACTTTCTCTTCATATCTTTCATTCTAGCAAACATTACCATTCACTGTTGGTGCCTCATGGCGATGAGCGAACATCTCCTTCTATATCATAATCGTTACTCCGCGCACGGAGAATAGAAAACATAACAATTAGAGTATGTGACAAATATGTTGATTATGCGCTATAATATTTGAGATATTTATCCTTCGTCGAATATAATTTAATTATAAGCTACTTTTTTTTAATTTCAATGAGTGAATCTATTGTTTACCCTTAACATAATAAAGATTAAAAAAATGAGAGAATTGACATGACGATTCAAAAGTGACCGGATTTTGTTTCAATTCGATTAGAGTTCCCGGATTCATAAACATGTCAAGCAATATTAATTTTTACATTGCTGTGGATTTCATTACAGTTTAAACTCAAAATTCGTGTCCTACTTCAGGTTTAATTATGTTACTTGATGAAAGCGAAACGCGTTCATCGTTATGCTACGAAGTTATCATTTACGGGGCATATGTGAGCAGCTTAAGTGTCCGGAAATTGGTGCAGCACGGTAATATAACATTATGAGACTTATCATGGTTTTGTAGCATTTTTTTAAGTCCAAACCATGGTTTTCGGATGTTCGCTTATAGTTGTCAAAAACCTCATAATTTCACGAAGTTTTAAATTCGAAAATCTTACAAACAAGTAAAATACAGTAATGAGAAGTAACAGTAAACAAACTTAAATGGAGACCGGAAGATTCTCACACCCACCACTTTTATTTGCAAGCAAAGTAGCAATAGCTACAAAATATCAAGTCAAAGTCAAAGAAAACTATGCACAATTAACCAAAACGCCCTATATTTGTCCTTGGTGTTGATCTTCAGTGTCTTCCCAGGTAATAAATAAGCAGTTCCAAAGCGTTTTTACGGCAGACTATTAAGCAATTAAGTCACCTTAAATCTATCAAGCATTAAGGTCAACATAAACGGCTGCTGTACTGCAATGCTGAATGTTTCAGTAATGCTATTTTGCATTCGAAAGCTTATTAAAGGATACAAGCATTTGAATGGCATTCCAACTTTACAATAGATAGCATTCAATATGCTAATATAATGCTTGTACTATCTGAAATGCAGATTTAGGGTTGATTTACTGCATATGCTAATGCTTATTGGTTACCTGGGTTTGCTGTTAGTGACTAACATCCCGAGCAAAGGATTATACCAAATTGATAACAAGTTCTAATACCAGGTTATCAGTTTTTGATCACTGAATATGTTATCATTGAGGCCGAATAAACAGCCAAAATAACAGAATGAATAACAAAAAAATACTCGTTGAATATCTTAATAATAACTTATTTTGTTATCACTCCGAACAACTTGAAACTGACATTAATGCATCCGATGGATGTAAAATAAAAAACAACAACAACAACAACTTGATAAAACAAATCTTGTATTGTCAGAAAATTTATTGAAATATTTTCAAATTATGTTATCGATTTGAAATCAAATTCTCATGCTAATAACTGAAAAAAATATGTTGACTAATTTCTTGGTCGAATATGCTGGAAATATTTATAGTTTTTCAATTCAATTTATGACGTTCAAAATAATAACACATGTTAAAAAAATTTGCCAATGGTAATAACTAAATTTGTTATGCGATAACAGCGGAAATCAAAACGATAACTGAGATAACAGAACTTGTTACTTATATGATATCAGCTTGTTATTTTCCTCTGCTAGGGATATGTTGCTTTTTCAATTGGCTTGAATGCCCAAACCTAATTAGGGTGATAATTAATAGAATCTCAAAAAAGGCCACCATCATAGTAGACTTTGAAATACTGATGGCTCAACTCTAAGAAACTAGAAGAGAAAATAACAATTCCACTTCATGTGGAATGCTTTAAAAGCTCGATGTAGTTCGCCACATTACCACAGAGAACAGACATCCAAGCTGGAGTGCCTTCCGTGTGTAAATTTCTGTAATTGTCATTTTGAAATTACAGCTCGTTTTCGTTAGTTTTGGTGAATCGTATGTTGATGGCGCCACTTTCCCGCCTCGAGATTTTAAGTATGTCAATTTTAGTTTGGTGAAACCTAAGCTAGGCGGCGTTGTTTTCCCAACGGTTTGCTTTTAAAAATGTACATAGTAAATTGGGGAAATAAATGTTCGAGTCTGAATGTCTGTTTCTCTGTGACATTACTTATAATGGATCAGGTTAGGAGACACAAAGACTATCCTGAATCCAGGGGATTACGTGAAACTACGTCAAAAGTAACCAGACAGAAAAAAAACTGCTGACTGAAACCCGGTAGCGATTGTAAATTGCCTCAAAATTTGCTCTTTATTGAGCCCCAACGAGCCGCTTCCTTCCCAAGTTTGAGCCACCCAAAAACCAGCAGCCATCAGACAACAGTTTAACTGAGGCAATGTGCCATTTCTTGGATCCTTTCTTTATCAAATCTCTCTCCTCTCTCTCTCTCTCCATGGCCTTGCATCGTCAGCTTCTTGATCTTGATCCCAGGTTTCCCAGATGATAATAAAAGGCATTATCATAATGTTTATAGTTTGAGCTTTTGCACCCCGCCCCCCCAACGACAGCGGCGGTAGAAGCCGTGTCGAAGGCACCAAGCAAACATTAATGCTCACACTCGGCTCCGGGGACTGGCGCTGACTGCGAATAAAAGGCTTAGCACATAGATATTCACCATTTCCTTGCCAGTTGGTTGGTTGGTGTATGTTATGTGACCTGGCTTTCAAAATCCCATCTCCTGCTCGCTCGGCCGGCTCGGAAGTTTGCTACAAAGAAAGCTCGTCACCCGTCGGTATCATTATAACGACGATAATAACAATCACAAAGCATAGATCTACATAATCATAATCGCAATGCATAAATTTTGCTTCCTTTAAAGGCGAACGCACTCCCAACTTTCCGTAGATCAAAGGCTTGTCTGCTACTGCACAGCTGGATTTTCGGGTGGATTTTCGACATCAGCAGAATGCAGCAAAGATGAGCCGCTTTTCCGCTCCAAACAATTCCGTGCTGTTTGTGTGGGTGTGTTTGAGAGGGGGGGGGCGAGGATGGGGTTAGACGGTGATGCGGTGCTTTACGGGAACATCAAAAGGATCCACTTCAGAGCATCCTGCTCCCCACTAAATGTGTGAGTGTGTGTGTATGTGTGCGGTTGACTGTGAAGAGGATCATCCCCCCTCCCCTCCCCGTCGCATCCTTTTTGACCCGACGCCCTGACCGCAGCTCCCAAGGAAGTGAGAGTTTATATTTTACACACAATTATCCGACCGCCGAGCTTTCGGCTGCGGTGCGAGAGAAGAAGGAAGTGTTTCTTCATTCCTTTCGGGCCCCGGTCGTTCGGTTTGTGGTGCCTGCCTGCCTGCTCTGAAGATGACAGTTATGGTGTTCTCATAGCCGTCAAGCACTCGCTCGTAGGAAACAGCAAAGAGCTCACCTTTTCATCCTTAATAGGACGGTGGCGGCGCGGGGCGGACGGACGGACGGACAAACGAACGGTGTCTCCTTTGCTCAAATGAGCGGAACGGTTCTTTCGCTTTGATGCCATTCTTCCGAGCGACTAATGGAGATTCGCATTATTCTTCCAAGTTGACGACGACGACGACGACGACGACGTTGGTTGGCGAAGCTGACTTTCGGTTTGGTTCAGGCTTTTTGGATCGTTCCACTTTTCGAAACGGAATGGCCGGGGAAGGTGATTTGAAGTGATTTCGAGCGCGATGGCAAATGTTTGATAACGCCGGAGACAAAGCTGCTTCTTTGTCGATTGTCCCGGATAGGGGTTAGCGGTGAGGGGGAGAGAGTAGGCGAAGGTGGTTCGAATGTCTTCATCGTGGAGTGTCGTGATTACGAACTGGGCCGGAATTGCACGCGCGTTTTTTGATGGAGCGTGGCCGATGGAAGATAAGCGGTAAAGTGCCGTCTTAATCCCAGTCACGGGAGCACAGGGAGCAGCGCGCCGGTGGGAAGGCTGGCGGGTGTTTGCTAACGACCACGACGACGACGATGATGACGAAGATGGTGACGGTCGATAAACGGTGAAAAGATATATGAACCTGGAAGCGATTTGAGGGATTTACGGTGCTTTGAGTGTTTCAAGGTCGCCGGATCTGGAACGTTGGATTGTGCGATTGTTTGCATATGGCATAATCAGAGACGGCATTCGGAATCATGTTCATGGAGAATGAATGAAATGTCGTCACGGTTTATATTTATGAGAATACGAGAGGTAATTAAGGACACAGGATACATGGTTCCCAAACCACCGAAAAACGATTGTTGGAAGCGGAATCTGAGTCGGTTGACAAAATAAGGTTTTAAAATTGTAGCAATTATTGGAGCTTGGAGATATGCTGGAACCATTAAAAGACTTTTGCTGTGCCAAGTGGGTCCCCAACGATTGCCTGTTGATGTGCCAAATTTGAAAGACGTCTGCATTGAGCTATCGCAAATTATAAAAATCCACTTACTCTAACACCAAACATTCTGATTGGTTGGATGGATTAGCGTGGATTGTTCTCTATATTGTATTGTTAGCAGTGTTTTATTCCATTTCATATATCATATGCTTTTGTTTCTGAAATGATAATAGATAAATCATTTACTCCTAACAAGAAATTTGCCAATAAACAGCTCTCAAAACCCCTAGGGATTCATTGCCCTGTGAAACTTCTCGGGTTTTCTCATGTCAGGGCGAATCTATCATTGAGACATTCTTCCAGTTTCGCTCTCTTTTCATTTATAACAGCACCGTTATAAATCCTTCGAGGTATCCTTCTTTACTACAGCTCGAAACACAACAGTGCTGGCTAGTATACACTACAAATAGTAGAATGAAAAACGTAAAAATGATTGGAATATGAATGAAAGAGAAAGTAATCAAAGAGAGTCTCTCAATGTTACATTCGCCGTAATGAAAACAAAACTTAGATTACACGGCCATCCATTTCACCAGTTTTGAAGTCGCTTTGACTCTTTTCGTCATACAGGAGTCACCTCAAGTTCGAGTAAATACAGCTGGTATTGACAAGTCGACAAATGAAAAACATCGACTCAAACCAGATGGATGTTTTTGATTTGTCGACTTGTCAATGCCAGTAACATATATCCAATTTTGAGTGACCTCCAATATTGACGAAAGTGAGTCAAAAAGGACTCAAAACTGTGTTAAAACGGCTGGGCGTGTGGAATATGAATGAGAGAGAAAGTAATATAAGAGAGTCTCTCAATGTTAGATTCGCCATAATGAAAAAAAATAACCTAGACTTGTCTATTCCCACGTGCTACGAATCATCGCACAAAAGGAGACAGGCAGGAAATTTTTTTTTTCGCTTGTCTTCGGTGACAAATACACTAAAGTTTTATTAACGCGGTTTTTTTTTGCACGGATTCCAGAATTAACACGGTTTTTCCCAACCCGTGTGAAAAAAAACCATGCTCCCTTGCACTGAACTAGCCGGCTTGACGTACCGCAAGAGCTTAGTGTGGATTCTAAGAACCCGAAGCTAAGATTCAGTTCCATTGTGGTTATATCACATTATTTAATTTTTCGACTGTAGTTATCTACACATTTTTTTCAGAATTTCAGTATGGAGAAGATGGTTGGCACATTCAATAACTAAGGGTAAGGGGCGAATACAGGGTGCCAGACGCAGTGTAGACTGGATGAGGGATTATCTGGCCCAAGTCATGGATGACAATTATGCCTTCCTTGATGGAAATCATCAGATGGAGATCAGCGAAGGTCTAACTATCTTCCGACAGTCTACAATGAGTTTTTTTATAAGTCATTTATTTGTACAGGCTCAATCGAATCAACTTTACAGAGCCAAGTTTTCATATTAATATACATCAGTTGTCTTAAAACAAAAGGTTGGGGTATTGAACCGATTATTCGCGGCCGTCTCGAGGTTAATAGGATTAACAATTTATCGGGTCGGGAGCTGGGGTTAGTGAATCTGCTAACCCTATTTTTAACAAATCACCAGACGGAAAACTTAAAGTGTATTGCTTAATGTTCACTTCCTGTTATAAAGACTGCTCCAGAAAGTATAAGCACACCTTACTTTAACGGTCACATTGAATAAAATGAAATATTTCAACATGTCTTGGCAGCGTCCTTTTGTTTGCACATTTCTGAATGACAGAGCATCAAAAAAGTGCTCAGTTTGGTGTTACCTATCAAATCATATTAATTTCTCAGCTTGTACTCGAAAAAAATGCACCAGACAAAAGTGTTCGCAAAAAATTTATTTTAGGTCGGATTTTCTTGAAACTTTCAGGAAATGAAGCTACTTTATTCAATTCCCTTCCACTTGCTGTAAAGCTCGCACTTTTCCCTTAAGACCCCTCATTACATTCTGTGCAATGGTGGAGCCAACCTTTTTGGTCACTTTCATCCATTCTTTCTTCAATTCCAGCTAGTTCTTAAACACCTTGGACGATTTTCGAACTTTGGCCTTCACTATGGTCCAAAATCTTTCCACCGGACGAATCTCTGGTGAATTTGGGGGTTTGGCGGTTTTTGGTACACGTTATTGTCTTTGTACCATTTCAACGTCGATCGCGCGTAATGGCATGACGCCAGGTCTGGCCAAAATGATGTCTCCCCTCTGTGGGATCGCAGGAAGGGCAACAAACGCTTTTGGAGGCACTCGGTGCGGTAAATTTCGCTGTTGATGATACCCGTTGTGGTATACGGTTTACTCAGTTAACCGCATTGGCATATGGCCTGCCAGAGCAAGTATTTTTTGGCGAATTTGTCCACTTTCTTCTTCCTTATGTCTTCCGGAACATCAAACCGTGATTTGGCAACGTAGAACTCCAGCCCCGGTATCTGCTTTGCGTCTGCCTTGATGTAGGTTTCGTCATCCATAACCGCAAACATCGTTAACCACTATCGATATAGCTTGCTTATGCGGGATTTGGCCGCCGTGTTTTGTTGATCACGCCGGTTCGGTGCCTTGCGGACCTTGAATACACGAAGCCCAGCTCGTTTCATGGTTTGCTGAACAAACCAGGCGGAACACTTTGCCTTCAGAGCTGCGTCGTGAATCAAAAGGTTCGGATTACACTTGAAATGATCCAACACCTTCCGGGCCTTTACAGGGTCAGCTGTCTTCGATTTTCTTCCACTTCCAGCCCGCCGCTCGGTCGTCTGGGACTCCTTAAGCGATTTTACCACCCGAGACACAGTTGTATGGGTGATTCCCAGTTGTCTTCCGATCCATCTCATGGTCGCAGTCGGATTTTCCATGACGGCGCGCAAAATTCTCCGGCGATTTTCTTCTTGTTTCGATGACATCTCTATAACCACTGAACCGATTGTTATGAAATTTTGCACATGTAAACAATTCACTCCAAACTGGTTTTACTCAGATTTTCATCGATTTTCATCAAACCCACGGACAAACAAATTACACACGGATAGAAATGGTGTATTTTGTTTCGAGTACAGACCTATTTATATATCACCATATGTTGGGATAAAGGAAGGGACCATCAGAGCACCCGATTGAAGAGAAATGGATAGAAAGAGTGGGACTGTCAACTTCCTGTCGTTAATTCTCCTCTCGACTCTTACATTTCACACGTTGTTTTCATGTATGAACTGATATAACCATCCCCAGGGTTGCGATTTCTCTAACGAGAAACACCCGGGTGCACAGCTCTATGAACGATAGAAAAAAAATGTTTCAACCAAAATCTGGTAGTGTTTGCCAATTTAAATCTGCATAGCTGTTTAGGTTCTCTGAATTTTTCGGAATTATATTCAGAAATATGCTCGATGCGTGGAATGATTCTGGTAGCTTAATTCTTCGAAGACAATTTTTTCCTCTAAGTACTGTATAAGAAGAAATTTCTTTCTGTTCTCACTTTTTGATGAAAAGTCATGAATTCCAGCGGTCTAATATTCCAAATCGGTTGGACATTTCCATAGTAATGATCATTTAAGTTGTTGATTTTATAGGCAAAACTGGCTTCATTTATTCGATGTTACGGAACTGAATACTCTTATTCGGCATAGGTAGCTAATCGTTTGTATCATTTAAAAAATATGCTCTTGAACTATCAGTAGCCTGACAAATGATTGTTCAGTAGTATCATGATAAATTTCCAAACACTGATTGTTAGACAATTATATAACAATTTTAATTTCAGTGTGCAAGAAAAGGCGCTTCACCCTTGGCAAATTTTTGCCAGACTTTTGGTTTGAATGCCAAATAGTTCCCAGTTATAATGCCTGTTTGTAGTTTCTTGATAATAATACATAAGTTTTATGAAAATAAAGCTTTTATTGATTTTAAGCCATTAAGTGTATTTTTGTGAATATATACTTTACTGACAAGCAACAGTTGCCACCCTGTAAATAAGGAATTCATATGAAATAGCTGTTCATAATATCTTTAGTATTGGAACGGTTTTATATCCGTGCAGGTTTCTTGAAAACATGATCATTTGTTTTCATCACTGTACCACTCAATGCATCGGCAATCAATCAATCAACGAGAAAATTTAGAATTTTCTCTAAGGGCCATAACATGAAGGCTTGGTCATAGAAAGGAAAAACTGCGTAATATATTTTGAAGATACGTCTGATTAATTAAAAAAAAATGAACCTTTGAATACGGTTTGTCATCAGCTGTTCGACGAAGCTTTGTCCTGATGTTTGAACAGAAGCGTTGTAGCACAACTTCTTTATCGATTTGGCGAATGCATCTTTTGATTCTCTTAATCAGTTGTTTACAGTCTTTGGCCCTCCAGTGGTTTTTGTTCAACAGAGAACTCAAATATCCAAAAAAAATCTTCAATCGGGTGACCCTGGGCAAATCTGTTGGATTTCGGTTTTTTGGTACTCGTGGATTGTTTTGGCTTTCCATGAAAGCTTGTGCGACGATGCTGTATCCGGCCAAAACAATTAATTTCCATCTTCAAACATTGATTTTGGAACACTTCTTGATTAATAGCCAAACCACTGGGCTTGGAACCATGGTTTGAAAATTACTCTCTCAGATATGCCAATACAGAGCTTTCTGTTCAAACTTAAACTGCTTAAACTTATGTTTGACGTTCGGAGAAGGAATGTTATCATAATAATATCGATCGTTTTCTGGAATGTGAATTGTTGCGAGAGGGAAGAAGTTTCCATCATCCAAAAAGAAACATTTTCCGGCGTAAATCCGGATCATCCAGTGGCATTGGGATTTTACGGTTGATATCTGTTGGTCTGTGTACTCTTGCGCTCTTGATTTCTTGTAGCAGACTATTCCTATCTTCTTCAACGTTTTGCAGATGTAATGTTGCGAAGTCTTGATTTTTTTGCTGCATCGAATCCTTGTTTTTAAAAAAAACTATGAAACAATCTAAGTCGTTTCTTGTTCATTATTTTTACCGATCTCCCACTAGAACTCCTACGAGCTATTCCTGAGAATGCCAGGATACGATAGATGGTTGAAACTGGAATATTCTCGTTTTTAAAATGGTTCACAGAAATGCTTCGACGGCATTTTAAGCACAACTTATGAAGTTGGAACCAGGGTTGCAATATTATTTTTCATTCCTATCTTTATTTTTTCCAAAAAAAATCTTTTTCATCTGTATTAAACTGCCGAAAATCTTGACAAAAATCTTTGCTAAAAACTTTGTGTTAAAAAGTAGACTCTTGAATGCAAAATTAAACTTATTTGTATAAATCAAAGCAAACTTATTTTGATGAGCAGATACAAAACGGTCTTTTCAATTAGGCTTATGAGACTATTGGTCTCCCTGTAGAAAATAGAAAAGTAGTACAAGAATAAGTAAGCCCATCTGCTCGGTTGAAGCATAGCAATTTTTTTCCAACAAGTTTCCAAGTCATCCGATTCATTCTCCTTAATGTATTTGCAGCTGATTGCTGATCCTCAGTTCACGAAACTTATTTTCGATGGTCTATTGCACACCGCTTTCAAAGAAATTTGGATAAAGTTTGATAGTTAAATTTTATTATTTAGTTTGTTTAATCTGAATTGAACGCCTTCAAGTCCATGCAGTAGTCGGAACTCGGTTTATCAACTCGGTATAGGAAGCACAGCAGAAATAATAGGAAGAATCTTTGCTGGTATCATCGAGGGTTCTGGATCTAAGAATTTCTTCTACTGTTAAACCTAACCCCTGCTATATATATTTCCGAATTCTTACGAAGATGTTTCTCGAATTCAGAAACTCCGAAAAACGTTCGTTTTTTAGATGATCCTCACAAATATTTGCAAGGAAAACCATTAGCGGGACTTCAGTTGATTGCACATGTTTGGTAATGCCAGAGCTTCTGACAGGAAAATACGGTTCACTTTGTGGATAAGGTGCAATACGTTGCTTCAGAAGTGGAGAAGTGACTGCGTAATCGGGTCATTAAGATTATCGCAGTTGGAATGGAAAGAGTAAAACAATACGAGCTCTGAAAATCGTTTCAAATTTCTTCGAACAACTAACTCCAACGAGAGCCATCTGGTAATAGCAGAACTTTCATAAGCTTCAATTCCAAGATACTTTGTATCATCTGGAATGTCTTATTTGTATTGGATCAACTGTTACATGTATAATGGCAGCTTTTCACATGTGTAGGAGTCAGTAAAGTAGATAATTATAAAATGAGGACAGTCAGCAGCTTGTTTACGTTACAGCAGCTTCCTGACGGATCGGTAAGCCTTTTTTGGAAATTGGTGACATTAATCTGGAAACGTTTAACAATTGCGCAATATATTACAGTGACCATTCGCGTATTGCTATTTCGTTAATTGCAACGTCTTTTAATTTCAAGCTCACTAATTGCAACGTTTTGCAATTAAAAAGCAAATAACTGTCATATGCAAATGTGAAGCAGTAATCTGTCATTTGCGATCTGTGGTTCCCGAGTTTTTGACAGTTGTCAAATGTTGCAAGGAACAAATGGTCACTGTAAAAGGTTTTCGCACTGCTAGATTATCTAGATTATATTTGAGATACCAAAAAGCACGTTCAAAATAACTATGCTTCTAATAGCAAAAATAACTATCAAGAACGTTATTATAACTTCCTAAACTTTTTCTGCGTGAAGCAGAAACATACTTTTAAATAAGAGGGACAGTATTTTTATAAATATCCCTTTAGAAAATTCTGTCAATATTTGTGAAGCAATCTCTGGAGAGCTTTGATTCAAACACTTTTCCAACGGAATACTTGCTGAGAATTAAATATATCAGATAATGAAATTCACGCAAAAAACAATCTTCTTGGCTTACTCCAACATATCCGGATTGTCTCCAAGAATGACCTCATGAATTACCTTATAACTTTCGAGTAGGAATACCTACAAACTCCTGAAGAATACCTTTAAAAACACCAGAAGCAACATCTCAATATCTGAGAACGTTTCATAGAATCTTTGCTTCATGCACAGCCTAACGCAGCACACTGAAAGTAGAATTGGTAAAAAGTCGGGTCCTAAAATGCACTCTTTTTATAAATTTATGTTTAAAAGTAGACAGGCAATTGTAAAAAATCAAAAAAATCTGCAACCTTTACATACAGATATCATGAAAAAAATTAAAATAATCTATGTCAATCTAGATAAATCTGTGCATGTGGCAACTCTGGTTGGAACAAAACAATACATGCGATTATGTTGGGGAAACCGAGAGCATTGATTCACATAATCTCTCTTTTCTCTGTGCACGTTAGTGGTTTAGTACGGGAGTGTAAAAATAATTCTCATTTTAAGTTATACCCCGTTACCAATTTATCAAAACGCATTTGGCCACGGTTCAACTCTCGTTGACGCTTGTTGATCGCTCATTCCTTTCCGATATGAGCCATAATCGTACTCGAATCTCACACTCACCAACGCTCTCTGTACTTGCTTACGCACACGTTGATTTTTTTGACGCAAAATGACGTGTTGCATTCTTGTTCACAGCCTACTCGTATGTCGTATTTTAACCCAAGTCACAATCTATTGCGAAAATGAAATAAGACCATTTGAAATTTCAATACCATCTCGCTTTTCTATTTTATGTTTAGAACATTGACGAATTTTACTGATTTAAATATCCACTATCTTTCAGAGCTGTGCATATCTATTAGTTGAACTATTCCACAGTAATTTTCCAGCAGTTTGAAATAGGAAAATCTTCTCTAATTCAACACTTTCAAAATTAGCCGTCCTTCTCCATTAAGTCGGAACCGGATTCTAGGTGTTCCTTTGACCCACACTCCCGCTGCACTTTACTCAATTTTTGAGTACAATTGTATGCTATCTCTTTTTCTCTCACGGAAATGTTACTCAATTTTCGTTAAAAAGTGGATCAACTCAATTTTTGAGTAGATCCACTTTTTACGAAAATTGAGTAACATTACTGTGAGAGAAAAAGAGATAGCATACAATTGTACTCAAAAATTGAGTAAAGTGCTGCAAGAGTGCACTTCTATGTTTATTTTTTAAACTCTCCGGCCCGCACGTCAAAGTAAACTGCACCTTCTTGATCAAAATCCCAGCATGAACCATTCAACCCCATCGTGGCTTCCATCCAACTTGCCAAAATGATGCCAGAGGGGATTTTTATGGCAAATATTTTGCCTCCACACTTGCTTGCCAACACGAGTTGTGTTGTGCGAGAGATGCCACATTGGCCATCATCCGTTTTCGTCCGGTGTGCGTTCTGTGTGAGCTCAAACGATGATGAGACCACTAAGGGGGTGGAAAGCCCTGTTATCAATCACATTGGCTGAATGGACGGAAAACTAGCATCTCTCCTCTCACTCTTGCACTCTCTCGCTCGTTTTTTTTTGTGTCTGCACTGATCGAAAAATGCTGCGATGAAATCGGTCTTGGGAAGTGCGGTCAAGAGTTTATCAAAATTTATGTGCGGTCGGCCAGCAAGCAGAACTGAGTAAATGTTTATGATTTCTGGTCCGGGTCCAGTCCGGTTCCGTGGCGGGGGTTTTGGTTGGTTATGATCAGATAAAAACGTGCTCTAGCTGGTGTAAGTTATGAACCCCCAACTGGAGGGGTACTTCGGTGTCAGGATTTGTGTTCTGACCGGAGTGACTCGAGTCAGATGGTCCTTAAATTTTCCAAGTCGGTTTTCCGGAGGTAATGAAACTGATACCGACTGAGATTGGGTAAGATTGTTTACTGGGAATTGTGGTGACTAATTTAAAATAAAGAAGGATATCAACTTTCCGGCGAGGATAAAGAGTCTTTGAAATTCGCAAAAAAACAAGTGAAGCGTGGCTGGATTCGATTCACCGGGGTGGTATTAATGGCGAAAGGAAACTCTAGCTACCCAGTGGGAGGCCAGATTACGATCGATCGATTGTGAGTTCGGTTCTCTGCATTTGACAGACGAGGTTTCCATTCTACCGGGTCTGAAAAACTGCACGCGGCAATCATCATCATTAGCGGAACAAAAGGATGAAATTTATTATTTGCTTTCGATCTTCCTTTTCCAGTGAGGGTGTAGTGAGGGTTTTCCGATGAGCAAAGGTAGGAGAAATTATTGAAACTGACTACGCAGCTGACGTCCATCGCCTGAGCCACCTGTTCCGAGACCGTACTTTTCCGCTGAACCGAACCGCCCCTGTAGCGAATCCGGTTGGGGGCCTCCGCCATTCGTATTGTGTTACACGGCACCAATACCACCCCCAACCCCCCAACCACCAGCAACCGTAGCTGGTACCGAGCACAATAACGCTACCGTTGTACATTCTTATCGTCGGCTCTTCGGCTCGGATTGTCAATTTATCAATCCGATAATTCCCATCAATATTTCCCGGAAGCACAAGGTGAATAGCAACCACACAAAAAAAAAGGTATAAGCTATACGGTGGCCCTCCTAGACATATTGGTGCCTCGGAGGATAGATGGATGGATGGATGGATGGCGCCGGTCGAGACCCGGTGCACAGAGCGAAAAAAGACAATTAACGATATAATCACTAATGACGAGAAATGCTATCCTCCGGTCGAAAGTGGGAATCGGAGCGAGGGAGGTGGGCGGGAACCAGCGGAAATCGAAGGCCTTCATTGATACACGTGGGACCGGCGGGTGGTGGCGATTGCGGACAGGAAGCGAATCGAATTCGAAATGGACGTCTTCATTAAGTGTTTTTCTGCCCTCTGGTTTGTCATCGTTCCTGGGGAGCTGACTGGAGTCAGTCCTGCGAAAGCGGTCCTGTCATTTGCCTTTCGCACATCCGTCACTTTGAGTGAACACGGATTGGAATCGAGGCTAACGACAGCGACGACGACGACGACGACGACGACTGAGGGTGAGATTACCGTAATCCGTTGGAAACGACACGGGCCGGGAGATCCTTTCGCGCTGATAGAGCCCGGTCGGTGATGGTCGTTTGGTGAAAATGATTGATTTGCTGGACGTTTTTCTTGCTCCGTTCGATTGGGGGGGGGGTGGACAATGGTGAACGAGCGCTCTTCGGGTGAGTGAAAGGTGACACTTTGAAGGGGGCGAAAGTGGTTGACGGGATGAAAAAGTGTTCATTTTGGAATCCGGGAAAACGAGAGCCTTTGCGGTGATGAGAATTGAGTGGAAGTTACTTCGAGGGGTTGGACAGAAGTGGTCGATGAATGAAGGATTTTCTGTTCGAATGGAATCATTTGATACGAGCGTTCCGTCAGATCAGTAGACGGTTGGCCCTTTAGCTGGCATTGAGAGTTCAATATCAACTGAGAAAGGAATTCATCTGGAATGTATGTGTGGTATTTTTTACTTGAGCTCGTGTCCATTGCGATTACCGGAGTCTTACCAATTATTTCAAAATATATTTTTAAAGAACTATTCATTAGTTCTTGTAACAATTTAATCAAGCATTAGGTCGTGGAGCGTAGTTTATTTAAAATGTTTTATTTGAGGCATTTTGCTTCAACACTCATCATTGAGTAGCTGAGGAAGAAATTTGGGATCCCAGATATAAAGCCTGTCTACGTTAAATTTCGAATACCAAAATTATTGCAGCAGGAAAAGTTTCCACATAATTCAACAAACCCGATTGTTTATTTCACAATAATAGAGTTATATCTACATTAGAAAAAGTTGATTGAGGTTTTAATTCTTCTTTCTGTAAAATTCTGTGATCATTCTTCATCCTCTCTTGAAATCATCGGTACCATTTGCTTTCTTCTTAGTTTCGAAGAGTTTCCGCTTAACGAGAGCTCAATACTTCTCTAGTGGGCGAAGTTCTGGACAGTTTGGTGGATTGGCTGTTTTTGGCACGTATTTGACCTTACCTTATACCGTTCCAGGACGGATTTCGCATAGTGACAAGAGAGCAAATTAGGCCAAAACATAGCTGGAGAGTCGTGGCTTCTGATTAATGGTAGCAACCGCTTTTTCAGACATTCATCATCGCACAGATCCTTATTGATAGTGCCGGTAGAGAAGAAACTATTAGATTTTCGTACACAACTACATATGGCCTGCCAAATCAAATACTTCTTCAGGAATTTGAACATCTTCTTTGTCATAAAAAGCTCGGCAACAGCGTTCTTTTGCATTGCAGAGTAAACAACCATACCCGGAAGCTGTTGAAAGTCTTCAAAGGCATGTTTCGTCGTCCATTATGATACAAGAACATTTTTGCAAAACATTGGTGTAAAGTTCCTTAGTACGACTTTTTGCAGTAAAATTTTGCTTTTCAACACCGTTTGGCTCCTTTTTCACTTTTTATGCCTTCAGTCTTTGCCTCTGTTTTACTCTATGTACGTACGATTTTGACTTCCCAACTTTGCGAGCCACATTTCGCATAGAGAGATTGGGATTTTTCTCAAAAATGGCTACCACCGTCTTGTCCATTTGCCCATTTGAGAGCATACTTTTCGATATATTCCACTTCCAATCTTCCAAACAACAGTCCAAACAACTGGTCAAATAGTCGATTTTAACGTTCTTAACTGAAAAATGCTTAAAACTAAAAGTGAGATAAAAATTCAACCATTTTTTTTTTAAATTTTGAGATAGAGAGTTCATGTCTTCAGCTAAATTGTAGAAAAAGTCAAAACAAACAACTTTGCATATTAAATTTTTATGTTTCACCCTTGGAGATAGGAAGCTTGTTTAAGAACTAACCTCTAAAAACACATTTTTCACTGAAACATTTTGTTTTTAATTTTAAGGACAATATAATGTTCTACAAAGTTATTTGCAATATCCTAATACAAAATTTTCTTCAATATACTATACCTGCATTATTTCAGTGGAATGAGTTACCGAACTGCTTTCCTTTTTTTCATCGTATTTTCGAAGGCTGTACCACACTTAAGAGCAGATTGGAGCAGACAGACTTGGCTGCTTCTAGTAGTATATTGAATGAGCTTTCAATTGGGGCTTAGTTTGTCCTTCTACGACCGTCTTCTGGGAAGTTATGTTCAAAACAAATTTCAATGGTTTTACTATGTTTCATTATTCAAACAGTATAATAAATCGCGTTATCATGGTAACCACATATTGAAACTCATTAGTTTTAGCATAATTGTACATTTTAAAATCTTTAAAAAGTTGATTTTTTATCTCACTTTTAGACGCCTATATAGTCTTGCCGTCAAAATATGAAACTTGTCATATCTAGCAACTTTGCCAAAGACGCCATTGCTCTAGCTTCACTAATTTGGAAGCTATGAGTTAAGAGCGTTAAAATCAACTTTTTGACCACTGTGCGATGGTGAAATGATTTACAAACACAAAACATGGTTCTTTTCGGTAGTTTTCGTTTAATGAAGTCGAGAGTTTCACCTAAAAAATAAGTAAAAATTTTCAGCGATGCGTGAAATAATTCAAAATCTACACTGATAGAAAAGTGTCCAAAATTTTACGTGGACAGGCTCTATTACGGAACTGGAGGGGGCCTTATGCAGAAAGTTTGGAGTCGGTCTTATAGTTTGAAAGTATTGCAAGTAGTAGTTATAAACATTCAAAACATTTTAATTAAGCTGAAAACAATCCGCAAATTTCCAAAGCAGTATATTTTGTTACAGCTCAACATGTTAAATTACCAATTAAACCAACATATTATTCAGATTGCTGATTTCGGTAATATGATCGTAGTTTAGCCTTAATGCCATCTATCAAGCTCGACAGAGTGGCTTTTGTGTACTTTCAGGATGTTGCTGACCAGATTTTCTTGAAGTCTGGCATGCTGTGGGCCACGGCTCCTACATGTTTAAGGTTCCGCTTGTCGATTGACCAGTAATGTTCGATAGGTCACAGTTGGGTACAGTTTAAGTTGAAATATGTTTCAACAAAATTTACGTTGTTATCAGAAAAGTACGTGTAGCGTTGCAATAGCATAATTGGAAGATGCCGGATCCGGCCAAAATGATAGGAATCTCATGCATCGAATTAACCTCTTCTGGGGTCTTCCCTTAGCTTAGGCGGTACTTGCCACACAATCCCAATTGTCGAAGATAAGCAAAGGTAGTTGGAATTAAATGGAGATTACTAATTTTTCTTCTAATTTATAGTCACACAATCATGCTGATGCAAAAATGGTACCTGGCATCGAAGACTCTTAATTAATAACTGTGGAAGTGCATTTAGAACACCAAGTTGAGAGCAAGCAATAAGCAATTTGTGAATGCAATAAGCTTGAAATGCTGCATAAGAAGATTAAAAACTATCAAATTTATCATTAGGTCTTGGAGCGTAGTTTATGTAAATATTTTATTTGAGGCATTTTTTAAGGATCACAGAAATACTACTGACATGCTTGGTAATGTGGACTCAGGAACTGAAGGGGGCCTGATTGAGAAAGTTTAAAGTCAGCTTTAGAGTTCGGAACGCTTCGCTTATAAACATTAAAAAATTGAACTTATACTAAAGACTGTTAGCAAATTTCCCAAAAAAAAAAATAAAGCTCAACACGTTGAAATATTAATTTAACTAATTCGTTATTATGATTAGTGAATTCGGTATAATGATCACCCTTCCGATTTTTTATCTTCCATAAAGTGGCCGCTGGACGCTGCTTATCAAATTTTCATTAAGTCTGACATGTTTTGGCCTCAGCCACCTGTCTTTTTGAGGTTCCACTTGTCGGTTGCCCAGTATTCTTCGATCGGTTACAGTTGGGAACACCTTGATGGGTTGATATCCTTATCAACGAAATTTACGTTGTTATCAGAAAACCAATGTAGAGTTGATCTGGGATATTCAGAAGAGACTGGATCCGGTCAAAATAGAGGAAGAATCTCTTGTGCAAGCACTTGCTTCGGTCATCTTTAGCATCAATTGTTCTTTATGCATAGAAAATGGAATATCGCAAGCCAGATGTGAAATTTTTTTGCCAAACGAGCACCTTCTCATCGAACAAAAAGCTTTCGGGCCCTCATTGTGGTACAAAACTTCTGCTCCAAAGATTGCTTGGGTACTTCTCATTTTATTTTTGTCATCGAATCAGTTCTTTTCTTAATCCGCTGGACCATCCCGATGCTGGTCCTGTATTTCTTGACCAAATCACGAATAGGAGCTGATATAATATAATATAATCGACGACTTGGTGATCCGCTTCAAGATATCTGGAACCAGATAGTCTTCCAGTTCTCGGTAGATCTTGCTTACCATACTTTTGACGCAGGACTACGTCTTTGTTTTGAATACAGGGGTACACGTTGTGAGTACGAAAATTTGGAGCGTCACGAAATATGCATAGGTTTTGAAAGTTAATTCAAGATGATGTCTTATAATGTCGATTTTTCACAGTAAATTAACCAAAAAGCACAGTATAGTCCTAGCACATTCAGGTAAGTAACGTCTCCTAGGCAGCCATGGATAATATGCGAAGGGTATACATTCGCATTTTAATTTTGTTTTTTTGGCAGTCGTCGAGCTGTGCAGAGCAAGATCTGCTGTAGGAACGCATTTGACGGTAGCAATTACCCTGGAGAGTGGAGGTGGACTTTCGTCAACCACGCAATGAGAACCAACGCTGCTGAAGCCTACGAGTTGGTGAGAAATGCCGCTCGTGACTACAACGGGAGAGGAATCATTTCACGTCACCTGTAGATGGCCAACCTCAACGACGCGGAACTGCACCAAGAAAACCAAGAAGAAAGCCCAAGTTTAATCACTAACCATGTTTTTCCCCCTGTCAAATGAAGCCGTCCTTTTTTGGACAACAACATCAGTTTGCCAACTAAAGAGTTTGTTTGGCTAAATTTTGTCTACCACGCCACGGCTGAACATGGCATTCATTAAACGCCGCGTCCCGGAGTAAATGGCACAGCGCGTTAAACAACCAATAAACAAAATTCTAAAACGCAAAATTCGAGCAGAACTGCAACACGTCACACCGACCATGTGTACAGATTTATAGCATAGAGGGTATGTTGAGTTCGTTGTAGTTCTTAGTCGTGAATAGTGGATATGGCGGTATATAATAAACATTTCATAACATGATTTAGTATTGAACATAGTCAAAAACTTAATAACTTCTTTTAAGTTTGCTTTTTTGCAATTGCTGCCCACTGTTGATTGATTTCCCTTTCACAGCCATCATTCTCTTATAACCCCCCTCTTAGAAAATATCTGAGTTTTCATTTGCCTGTCATTCTGCGAAATCTTAACCAAATTCGATGCAATCTTTTGAAAACGATCACAAATTTGTTCTCGTTCTTGATACAGTATCGGACATTCTGGAATTTTACGTGGTTTCGGATATAATCAGGCGAACCGTGGGGTAAGTACCCTTCCCGAAACACTGACCAGGATTAGAACGGTACCAAAACAAGGCTTGCGACACCTCAAACTTCACAAATTCAGGTTGCATCCAATTTGGTTGAGATTTTGCAGAAAAGAGGCATATGAAAATCCAGATTTTTGCTAAAAGAGGGGTCAGGCATGTAGGTGTTAATGCTGTAAATATTCTCATCAAATTCCAATCAGTAGCGCAAGAAAGTGTTTCTTGCGTTCTAGTGCCTTGGATAGAGTCGTTACCATTCGATAGGAATCAAATAATGTTGACCAATTACATAACGATTTTTATACAGTTACTCTTATATTTTTATACAATTACTGCCTACACAACCTTTGCCTTTCATCATACCTACATTGCAACCCTTTCTAGGATCGCCAAATGGTTTTTAAAACAAACCATAAATTTACTAGCATACTTACTTAAATTAACGAAATTAGTCTAATAAGTTGAACCAGCCAATGCATCAAACGGTTTAACTTGACGGTCATGGCGGAACATGAAGCGGTCGTGTGTAATACACAACACCACTGAGTTTTGGCAAGGATTCGCTTGATCCAATAGATCAATGTTGCCTCTATTCAAATACTGGTTGATTAAAAATAATAATAATAAAACTCATAACACATTTCTTCGTAGCCCTACATCAACTTTGCGTACAAACTCATTGGACTGTCCCTTCTGTTTTTTTTTATGGTGAGCAATTTCAAAGTCATCTTCATACACATGTTCACTTATCAGTTGAAGATCTGAAGAATCTAATCGAAAATAAATATTTTCAAGCCTGCCATGTTCTTGAGAAGTTGAAACAATCTTCACGATGTTCCTTGTCTAATAAAACATAGCTCGTTACGCAGCGATTGCACATCTCAAAGTATCATTGCAAAAGCCGTTTAGCTTCGGTTATTCTCTTAAAGGATGCTTAGGTTTTTGTCCGGAATAAAAATTGCCGATTTTTCATGTGTTCATTTTCACCCAAACTGGCAAAACACGTATCAATCATAGTAACCCATGAGTCGGCAGACAAAATTTGACAGCTCTATCAGTCGAACTCTAACCGTGATGGCAAAAACAGTGAAGCAACTCCATTCCATCAGACATCGTGCGGCGCTTTGTGGACGCCGGATACGCCCGTTCCGGCATCTACAACATCTTGGCACTATTATCAAAACGAGCATCAAAGAAAGCCCGGTTCCGGACGGCCGACGACCCTGAGCGGCAAGAAGCTCCAAAGGATGCTGAAGAGGAAGACCGAGTGAAACAGTACCTGGCAAACATGAAGATTCATATCTAGGTAAAACTTGCTATTTGGCATGTTTTCCCAAACAGACCCCAACAAAATATGAAATGTTACTGATACCCAATTAGGGTAGGGAACGGCTGAGGCACCCCCAGACCCTATTGCAAGCACGGGGTAAACGTTAACTTAAAACGCTCATTTTTTGCAGTATGATACTACATGGAACACCATACTGCAAAAAATGAGCGTTATGGATTAACGTTTACCCGATTACTTGGAATAGAGTATGGAGGTGCAAGCCGATTCGTACCCTATGTATCACAGTAAAAAAAAACAATTTTTCACACTGACTTCACTAAATGCACCCTCTGTGGAAAATATAAATCATCATCACTAGAAGTGGCAAAACTTCTATACACCCTCGAAACTCCCTCTCTTTCTTTCGTATTACTATCCCTTTTTTCACACGGAAAGGTTACTCAAATTTCGTAAAAGTGGATCTACTCAATTTTGACTAGATCCGCTTTTTACGAAAAGTGTAACTTTCCGTGTGAAAAAAAGGATAGTAATACGAAAAGAAGAAGTGTATTTGAAGCGTAGTGAACTAATCCACGAAATAAGCTAACCTCACTTTTTGACCACGAGCGTATAAGAGATAGTAATAACCGCCGTGCTTCCCGTCCTTTTTCTCACACACAAATTTCTGAACACAAGGGCACCAGTATCTGTCAAATCTGAGGTGTGACGTCACTGTGATTTTGACCATTGCGAATAGCAGAAAAAATACTAAGCAAGCACAAACACTTGGAAGAGACCGTAATTGTACCCATATTACTCAGTCGCATGCAGACAACATACGAAAATGCCCCTCTCATTCACTTGAGCACTCAAGACAGCAGGACAGGACTTGCAGACACACTCTCCGGCCCTAAACTGTCGTTATTATGCATCTCGTTCAGACGCATGCAATCGTACTATTGGCATCACACTCTGTACCATTCATTGCACTCGCACTTCACACTCCCTTCACTTCACTCAATTTTTGAGTACAATTGTATGCTATCTCTTTTTCTCTCACGGAAATGTTACTCAATTTTTCGTTAAAAGTGGATCTACACTTTTCACGAAAATTGAGTAACATTCTCGTGAGAGAAAGAGATAACACTGGTGTACTCAAAGACTGAGTAAAGTGAAGACAGAGTCTACGATTAACACTGTTTATAGCCGTTGTAAGAGCATTCCCTTTTCTCTCTCTCCCTCTGTCATATATCAAGTCAAAACGAAAGAAAAGAACAGCACTAGCTACGAGGAAAAAGCAAAACAAACCGACATGGAGTTTGCAGAAGGGCCAAATGTAAACAATAGCCATAAATTTCTTGAAAATGCAAACTCGCTCAACTAAACTAATACTTCATTTTAAGATTGAATAAAGATTGAATTTTGAAAATAAAATGAATTTAAGATTGTTTAGTGTAAATCCTAGTACCAACACAGATGAACTAGATTCGTCTGAATCCTAGGGGTTTGAGCTGTTT